>VZRS01002934.1:148727-435796 GCA_013398055.1 Ifrita kowaldi
GTTCCCCCCCCACTCCCCACTCGTGTGACCGAGAGCCTCCCGGAGCTGCCTGGGCGGGGGGAGCAGGGGCGGAGCAGGTCATTAAATCGTCCTCCCGAGTGTCTGGATGAACCCTGAAGAGCAAGAGAGAGAGAGGCCAGCTTCATCCCCTCTTCCCACCCCCAGGCTTTCCGGAGGGGACAGGCTCGCGGCGTCCCCCGGAGAAAGGGTCCCAGGGCAGCTACAGCTCCTCTTGGTGGAGCGGGGTATTTGTGTGTGTGTGTGTTTGTGTATGTGTGTGTAAATCGCGTGAGAAGCTGCTCCAAGCTCTGATACGGGCTGTTGGCAGCTCCTGAGGCTGTGTGAGTTTTGATTGGCCCAAGTTCCACGAGGAGCAGGGGGAGGACAGCCTCGAAAAAAATAAACATAGGGCACTTCTCACTTCAAAACAACCCACCAGCCTTCTCCCTCTCATTCTGGTAGTGAGCAGAATCTACTTGCATAAAAAAGCAATCGTTTAATGTTACAGATGTTAGACGTCACAAGATAAGTGCTTTAGAGAAATTTTCAGTTCTGTGGTTAATGTAGCTTATACCTTAAAACATGTTTAACTGCTTTTACAGCTTATAAGCCAAATTCTGTCTGCTACATTAATGTGAACTGTGTGCAACTAAAATTTCTCGATACAAATGTATGTGACCAGACAGCTGAAATAAGAGCACCCTTAATGATCTAAAAGCTGAAATAAATGCTCTCGTTCATTAGCTTGTTATGAGATCATGAATGTTATCCCATAGAAAATGCAATGCTGTGGAGTGTTGGGTAGGCAGGAAAAATCCATTATTTCAGTGCTAAGCTCTCTAAACATGTACATCATGCGTGTGTGTGTGTGTTAACAAACACGTGCTTGTCTTTTATGTTCTCTGTTTTCTTCTGCCTGGTGTATCAGGTTTAAACTCTTTACTTGTGCTTTCAAGGCCCTAAAGTACTCTGACTCAACTGCATCTCTACCATTAATGTCTTGTAATTTCTCCTTGTTTCTCAGTAACGGTGTGCCTATTGTGCTCTCTCTCTTATCCCTCTTCTATTTAGTCTGCCTTTATCTATGGAATTCCCTTCCTTTGTATTACCTAGAAGAAAGAAATTACATCGCTCCTAACACCCAGCAGCAAACTGTTACAGAACCATTAAGGTAACTATGTTACCTAATTGAGTAAATTGAGTAACACAAGATCTCGTTATTATAACCTTTGTCCTTAAAAATGTGAACCAATATAATCCAGCTGCTAAATTGGATCACAGCCATTAAGTTTTCCTAAAGATCATGATTCACCGTACTTATAAGAGCAGTCAAAGATGGCCTCTGGGATTAGCGATTTGTTAGAATATGATACCTGTGTTTCTGGGAGGACTCCCATTTGCTTTGGAGCTGTGAAATTTATGCCACCTAAAGTGCCATGCCTAATGAGCTCTGTCCCAACCAGCTGAGCCAGCTTCCCTAATTTGTTGGGACACAAGTGCTAGGTTAAAGTCACATCATGAGAACAGTATTACCACATAGGGACCTAACAAGAGCATTGCAATGGAGTCTTTCACCCTCAATTTAACCCTGATACGCCCCTTCCCCTCCTTCCCCCTCTTTCCCTCTCCTATGGTAATGATCAACATCTGTCATGGTCTTTATTTCCACAATGTAATATTTTTTTAAAGAGCTATGCAAAGGAAAAGATCAATAAACCCCTCTGTATTTCAAACAGCTGTAGTTGGAATGACCTTTGGCAACAGTTTTCTAAATTGTTGATAATTTGGCATGAATGTTAAGAACAATCTGGACTCTTCAGAGATGCTGGAATGCTTTAAGATCTGAGTGCACATACTGTTTCCATAAAACAAAGCTTATAAGTCTGTGTCCAAAGATCATCTTGGTTGAATACAATCTTGGGTATCATAGATTGAAGTTATTTAGAAGTATTCTGATAAACTAACCCAGGGTTTCTAACCTGTTTTTGTTGGCTGAACAGACTCTTGCCATTATTCCATTCAAGAATCTAAATGACACATCTTTCAAGATGGCAAAAAAAGGATCCACACTGATACCCATAACCTTGGAAAAATGTATTTGGTGTAAGAGACAGTGTTCCTAACTAGAACAGGACGTGACAATCCTCCAAATGCACCAGGAAATAATAGAAAGATGGAGCCAGCGGAGATCATTTGGCTGTAAGGGATATGTGTGCTTTGCTCTTTCAAACTACACTGGATTTGTTGCCAACTCACTACAGGTACTCTTCAGAAATTTTTTGCCACGTAGTCCTTTACCACCACAAGTTTTTAATTTGACCAACTACATAAAAGATAAAATATTGCCCATAGGAAGAAGCTCCTTGTAGACATCTGTTAGAAGTCCAGAGTTAGCATCTCAATCTTCTTGGTGAAGCTTGGGGGGTAGGGAGTAGTTATGAAATATTTTTCCTCTCTGATTCATAAATTGACAGTTTTTGAGCCTTGCCTTCAATTTTAAAGAAAACTTTCATAGAAATATGAGGCCTTCCATTGTCAATTTTTCAGTGGTCCACCTTTTCAAATAACCCAACCTTAAGAAAAACAAAATACCCAACTTCACATGAAAAGTTAGAAGAGCTGTCACAACAGGCAGTAGCATATCATAAATGATCTGTCTTCCTAAGTGGCCAGTTTACAGAAGACTGAGTATATGCCTTGGGTACCTTATTCTGTATATACTGATATGCTGATTTAAACTGGTATGCTGATTTAAGGCAATGTGAGACAGTTAATAATAATTCAATGGTCAAGAGTCAAACCAAATCTAATAATATTTGTGATTTTTTTCACCAGAATGAAATTTGCAGTAATGCTTGCCCTAAGGATTTTTTACCTAATATATTAACGAGACTCAAAAGTATCACTATTAGCAACAACTATTATCAAAAACTAATAAACAACTTTTATCTGAAATCATAGGTGTAAAAAGATACTAAATGAATCCATGAATATTTGATTTTGGAACTTTGAGAGAAAAGTAATTCCATGCATTTTCTGTTCAAAGTTAAGGAATAAAAATACTGCTAAATAATGTCTTAGATGCTGAAACAGTTCTGGTTAAATCTTCCACACAGAGCCCTGCACAAGGGTGCAATGTTGAATACTTATTAATACTTGCATATTATTTGTGTACAGGATGTAATTTCATTTTTTGCTTTCTAGTAGGCCTCTTGGCTAGCAACATGTCTTTTTCTGTCTTCCTTTCATGACTGTGGTTCCTCTTCCATTTCCCCCCATTTACTAAGTCCGTGGTTTATGCTGCACTGTTCCTCAGACCACAGTGGCATCAAAGTGTGAAGGAACTCCAGGTAGTTTTAATCTGTTTTTGTAAAGAAGACAGAAATATGACCTCTCAGAAATATGACACCCAGTTCATTCATTTTTTGTTACCATCTCTTCATTCTCTGCCAGGTGTTATCCAATTTGCTATGAAAACTAAGTGGTATCACACCTGTGAATGGTATCAGGCAATGCCTGTAGCAGGGCATACAAACACAGCTGAGCAGCCTGTGTGCTTCTGTGTGTAGCTTAGTGCATTTCCCGAACTTCTACTAAGAAGAACGGGTGGAAAACAAAACTAGAGAAATGCCACAAATGTCCAGCTTTGCATGGGGTAATTAAAAGACAGATTTCAGGCCACATACTTAATGTGGTATGTGTTTTTTCCTTAACAAGAAACTTAAATGTTCAGCTAATATGAAACAGTTTTCCATGTCCAAGAGGCTTATTCATAATGCCATCTCTGTATTATCTCTCTGCATGTATTAAGTTGAAAGGCATCGACAACTGCATAAGGAGATGAGCTTATGCAGCTATGCTACATTTGGGATACTACACCTAGCTGTGTATACAACAGACTTCAAGACATAGACTGGCTGCCAGAAATATCTAACTAACTAACTCAGAGGACAAGAAAATGAGTGAAAAACAGGCTCAGAGATTTGCCAAAATGCGTTTTTAGTGCACATCATATCAGCTCATGGTAGCTGAGTGGCTAGATTATTTTGATTATCGAGGACAACAGCAGGACATCCACAAAAAAAACGTACTTGGGACAAATCAGAGAAAACAGGGTACATCAAAATAGAATACAAGAAAATGTCAAAAATCTATTTTCATAGTGCTTATACTATAAGTTCAGAATGTCATGACTTTCATGATGAGATTTGGAGTAAGACACTAAAACAAACAGTCCAGTCATTTGTCTTTTCGAAAATAGCAGGCAGGATAGGAGAGCATAATGTGGGGTTTTTGAAAATACAAGCAATTGAGGTTAGTTGTATTGTCATAATAGAAATGGCAGTTGATGAGAATAAAAAGTCTTTGTTAGCTCAAGGAGGATCATACAGTGAAGACTAGATCCCTTTGCTTTATAAAGTAGAAAAGGGAAGTCACTGGAGATGATAAAAAAGAGAAAGAGAAACTTGTACGGTGCAATTTCCTGCTTCTTAAGAATGTCTAAAAAGTACACAATTTTTGTGAAAAATTTGTCAGAGTGTGTGGGAGGATGTTACAGCAAATGAGACGCAAGAGACACAATGAATGTTTTTATATTGTTTTCCTTACTTCAAAACTTTTCTTTCGGTAGTAGTAGATGCTTCCAAAATGACAGGAATCTCTCTCTCTCATCATTCCTTCTCTAATGTCAGTTAAAGGCAATCTAAAAGTACTTATTCAGAGAGGCTCTCTAGCTCTCCAGCATGTCTTTCCTTGATCAAATTCCTTCTGCCATGCTCAACATTAATTCAGTCTGTATCTCAGGCATCACAGTGGTAAATATTTCAATCCATTTTCCTGCATATAGGTCAGATAACGGGGGAACGCTTAGCTGCTCATGTTTCCCCTTAGATACTTAATTCTGTTAAAGAAAGTAAAAAAAGCTTAAGGCAATTAAGGTAACACAATGTTCAATGGGAATAGAAGCATTATTATTAAAATCACTTTAAAAAAGTTACTAGATAAGGGAATTTGGGGTTAATCCCATGCCTGAAAATCAATAATACATTTTAAAAAAACTATTGTCTGCTGGAAGAATGAGAACATGAGCATGAGGCCTTGCTAGGAAGGCAGTTCTGCAAGGTGTTAAAACTTCTCAAGGCTCGAGACAGGCTCTAAATGAATAAGGAAGGATTCAGTGTTAAAGCATGCCCTGCCCTTTCTCTATCTGATATAATTATAGGAGAACCTTTAAAACCCTGTATTTGGCACTGTCTTTAAACACCACAGCAGTATGGCAGCTGGCAGCAAAACCAAAACAAAAGCATGTGAACCCCTCCCATGCCTCTTGCAAGTTTGGCAACACACTCTATGCAGGACTGACTGTCTTCTCTATTAATTTGATTATCAACCCATCAAGCACTGCAAATATCTATGTGTTTGCAAAGAAAATGTTGCAGGCTTACAGTCAAATTGTGAAGGGCTTCTAAATAGCTAGGGTGAGCAATCAAAGTCACACTAGCAGCCCAGTAAATTAACTTGGGTTTCTTAGAACTGTGTAATTCTAGTGCAAGTGACTTGTTGTCTATTTCTTTAAAAGATTATAACCACAGAGTTATATGGATTTTTATCCATATAACTTGTTGAAATCCTGGAGTCCTATTAAGTATCATATTTGATGCATACTAGTAATGTGCTTTCTTTGAGTAATATCCAGTTGAAGAGAGAAGAATTGTTTTGATTATGTTTTAACCCTTAAAAGTAAGAACCAAAAAAAAAAAAAAAAGAAAAAAAGAGAGAAACCCCAGAAAACCTTCATTCCAAATCTGAAAAATAAGGAATTAGCAGGAAACCATGAAACCAATGAATCCTCCTTATTTTGCTCTCCAATTTTATGCATGGTCTGATGGTGGTAGTTGTCTTTCAAGCTAGTGTTTTGGCTCCCTCCTTTTTTTTCTATACACACAGTCACTGTCTAGGTGTATCAGTTTTAAGAAAAAAACTATCACATACAGAGTTTTTTTTTGATCTGGAGCAGATTATTTTGTGCTGCAGAGTAGTTGTGATATATATATTTTAGGGAACATCTACTACTACTGAAAGAAAAGTTTTGGAGTAAAGGAAACACTGTGCAAACAGCTTGGAAGTGCTACAGAAAACTTGTCGTATGCTATAGATTAACAACTGGTCAGAATAGTGACGCAGTCACATCCAGAAATAATAAGAAAAAGTGAACCCAAACTCAAAGAAAAGGTATGAAAAGGGAAGTAAAAAATTGATGAGTGAAATTACACTTACTACATTAAATGAAATTAAGAAATGAGCCAAAAATCTCAAATGTCAACACCATGGCGTTTTTTCTTATAGGAAGTTCATTCTTTTAAATTAAAGAATGGCATATGCAAAGGGAAATCGTGTTGAAACAATTTTTGACAGAACAATAACTGATACACTGTTTTCATATTTTCCTATTAGTAGTTACAGTACAGAATTAAAAAAAACACTCCACAGTTATTGGATTAATTCTATCCTGAGGTAAATCAGGCAGAAGTGGGCAGCAAAGACAGTTTAACCTTATTTCATCTCATATATGTGCATTCATAGAAAAGTTGTTTAAAAATATTGTCCCATGTGTCTTTGAACTAGAGAAAATAAAAAATATTTACAATAAATATTCATTTTGTTCACACACTGAATTTACTGCAGTGTAAAAACCATTTTCTTAAAATGTCATGTATAAAAAAAAATATTTTAACTTTTCAGAATTAAAGATCTTCATGAAAGAAAACATAAAGTATTTTCTTAGAAATTATGAGGGCAACTATAAGCAGGGTTGCTAGCACAACCCGAGAAGCTGTCTCACTTTTCTCATTAGAATTTGTCTACTTAAAATTCTTAATAGTTCTACCACTTCAAAATCAAGATATTTTCATATCAGATGTTTTCTTCGAATTGGAAAACTGCAGGTAAAGACAAGTTAAGTAAGAATTGAGACTCCCTCAGATATATGTCTCATGTACTTGGGCTGTGTCATGCAGAGCTACATCTGCAAAAGGTTTCCAGTAGTTTTCAAAAAAGTGCTCAGCCACAGCACTCGTAGGACGTTTTTGTTTTTACAGGAAAACTGTCTCACTGACTGTTAATGTGTAAAGTGCAAACTTTGTGTTAATCTTTGTCTAGCAAAACCTCTCAGCCTTGTGACTGGTCCCATATGATGGGATGTGAGAAGTGAGCACAGATACTGATTTGGGTTTTGTTTAATACCATGGCAAGGCCTCTCTCCCTAGATTACATCGTTGTGCAACTCTTATTTTTCAAAATAATTCCATGGAAAAAATAATTGCCTGGTCTTCGACTCTTTTCTTTTTCCAGTCAGGGAGAAGGGAAGGTTCAAATCCACATTTCTATCTTTTGAGAGGTGTCATTTTCCTACAGCAGTTCAAGCTGCTGTAGAGTTTAAGTGCTTTTAGCGTTCTTTTGATACAGAGCAATGATGAAATTTTATTAGGCTAGGTACAAAGTGAAATATAAAGGCAAAGACACAACAAATACCTTCCTCTTATTATTTCCTACTTACTGCCTTTGAAATTATTTAGAAATATGTACAGTGCATTAATTAACAATTTTGTATTAAGATAGGCCCACTGTTTATTGAAGTACTTAATTTCTCTCCTAAATTTTATAATGCAGTGCTGTTGATGGAGTTAACAGGTCTATAGAATTGAAATATAGAACTACTGAGGTACTGACATCTTTTTATGGATCTAGTCCTTCCTCATCCTGTGACTGAATTCCATTTCTTGGAATGAAGATTGTCAGCACTATACTATTAAATAACATTTTCAATTTTCTGAAATGACTTTTCAATTAGGAGAGAAATATTGCTCCTATTTGAATTATTTCATGTCCTGTAACATTATTGGGTAACAATATAATGTATGAGATGCTAAGAATTACTTAGCATTTTCAAAAGAAAAAAAAATCCTGACAACTGAGAAGTTAAAAATCCAAATTAAAGATATGGGACTAAACATAGGTATGAGCATGAAAATGAACATACTCTGCTAAAAATCTGTGAACCGTGTAAAACCAGAATAAACCCTAATAACAACCTAAGTATTGTTGCTAATGTGAAGTGAATCAGATTGGATCATTCCAGCTTTCTAGCTCCCTATACCACTCCGTATTTTAAGACCCTGTTCTCTGTAAGTAGGGATGTTCAGTGTTTCAGTATTAAGAAAGCACCATCTCTTATAGAACCACATTTATTGTGGCAAGTTTCAGATAAAAAATCATTAGAATGAGACTGTTCTTATTTCATTAGTAATGATAATATTTACTTTGGCAAAATTAATTTTATTCTTAATTTGTTTAGTTGTTGTAGCTTTGCTCTTTTATATTCTATTAGTTGTGTTATGCCATAATGCACTTTCTGTTATATACAATATTTTTTGATGTGGTTCATTTTTTTAGCAGTTCTTTTTCCCCAAAAATTTCTAATTTCATGTTCCATGAATAATTTCCTGACTATGAATTCCTTTTTAGTGATAAAGGTAGTTGTGAAATGTGAGAATTTTTCATAACATTGAACTTCAAAGTCTCAGCCACTCTAGTTAGGGGTTTTTCAGGCTTATTAGACAAACATATTTAGACAGATTGTCTTCCTGGGAAACAAATAAGGATAATACTGCTGGACTGCATTCCCATGAGTGAAACCAGCTATTCAAGACCACCATAATTTTTATTGTCCCTCAATTATTGCCCTTTTTTTTGCTTTAGATCATGTAGCTCCCACAAGATATTTAAGTGTATGCTGTACAAAAATTTATTAGATACACCAGGATATGACAAGATCCTCCTAGTTTTGGAGGAAAGTTTTGTGTTGGTTTGAGAATCCCAGCCTGAGCGTAAAAAATTATGTTATCTATTTCTAAGAAGCTGACACAACAAAATCTGTAAGGCAGATTTACAGCAGAAGTATTGCAGCAGAAGTCTACAACTGATTTTAATTAAAGGGCCCTGGTGATCTGAAGATATTCACAATCCAGCACTGAATTTAAAAAAGTCCACATAAACAGAATGTTTTCTCAGGCTTACAGTGCCAATTGGCCTTGTTATGCATATCTATCTATCTATCTAATCTCTCATGTATTAATCTACAGTTAATGACCATTGTTCAACCACCTCCAAGTAAGCGAAGCAATTCCAAGCTGTGAGGCACCTGGTGCCAGCTGGTTGACTCAAATAACTCAACTGAGGCATTCTATATGTAAGCTTTTGATGCAATTCTTTGAGAAAATGAAGTGTGTGATCTAAATGGGAAACTTTTTTGCTGAGCTGCTTAGAGCTTGTGAGTAAGAATGTTAAAAATTGCATAGGGCTTATGAACAAGCCTTGTGCTTTGGGTGTCTGTTCATTTGGCTTCTCAACATCAGTGTATAACTAAAAAGTAATATTTGGCTATTTTAAAGACAGATACTAGTGGTGGCAGAATCATTACTGCATGCACCATGTGGTTAGACTGTGAAATCCATTGCCATAGTTTTAAATTAGTTTAAAAAAAAATCAGTGAAATTTACAGAATCGCAGAATAAGCTGAGTTGGTAGGGACCCACAAGGATCATCGTATCCAACTCACAGCCCTGCACAGTACCATTCCCAGGAGTCACACCACGTGCCCAAGAGTATTGTCTAAACTCTTCTTGAACTCTGTCAGGCTGGTGCTGTGACCACTGCCCTGGGGAGCCTGTTCCAGTGCCCAACCACCCTCTGAGTAAAGAACCTTTTTCTAATATCCAACCTAAACCTCCCCTGACACAACTTAAGGCCATTCCCTTGGGTCCAGTCACTGATCACCAAAAGAAGATATTGGTGCTTGCCCCTCCTCTTCCCCATCACAAGGAAGCTGTAACTGCAATGAGGTTTCCCCTCAGTCTCCTCTGCTCCAGGCTGAACAGATCAAGTGACCTCACCTGCTCCTCATACGTCTTCCTCTCAAGGCCCTTCACCATCTTTGTTGCTCTCCTTTGGATGCTTTCTAATAGTTTTATATCTTATATTGTCATGCTCAAAACTGCAAACAATATTCAAGGTGAGGCCACCCCAGTGCAGAGCAGAGCGAAAAAATCCTCTCCCTTGCCCGGCTGGTGATGCTGTGCCTGATGCCCCCCAGGACATGGCCAGGGCAATGTTGACAAGGGACGAGGATGGAGCCCTGCAGAACCCCACGAGTGAGAGGTTGCCAGTCTGATGTCACCCCATTCACTGTAACCCTTTGTGCCTAACCCAGGAGCCAGTTGCTCACCCATCCCATGATGTGTTTATCCAGCTGTGAGCTGGACATTTTGTCCAGAAGGATCGTGTAAGAAACAGTATTGAAAGGTTTACTGAAATGCAAAATGATCACATCAACTGGCTTCCCTTGATCAGCAGGTGGGTTACCTTGTCATAAAAGGAAATCAGGTTTGATTAGCAGGACTTTGCCCTCATGAAGCTGTGCCGGCTGCGACGAGTGACTGCGTTGTCTTTCAGATGTTTTACAATACCTCCCAGAATAATCCTCTCCATAATTTTACCAGGCACTGAAGTGAGACTGACAAGCCTGTTGTTTCCAGGGTCTTCCCTCTAGATCTTCTTGAAAAGTGGGACAATGTTCACCAGCTTCTGCTCATCTCGGACCTCTCTGGATTCCCAAGAATGCTCAAAATCATCAAGATAGGTATTGTGATGACATCAGCCAGCTCTTTGGAGATTCTTGGCTGAATCCCATCTGGCCCAATAGATTTGTAGAGATCCAGCTGGAGCAGCAGATCCCGCAAAATTTCAGGGTTGACTGGGACTTGATCATTCTTGCGGTCATGGTCCTCCAGCTCAGGATACTGAGAGCCCCTTGGTCCATCATCCATGTTGAAGGTGGAGGCAAAGAATGCGTTAAACACCTCTCCCTTGTCTCTGTCCCTGTTTGGGAGGTGACCATCCTCATCCTGTAATAGGTCGATGTTATTTCTACACTGCTTATGGCCTTTAATAGATTTGAAAATACTCTTTTTATTGTCCCTCACATTTCTGGCCAGCTTCAACTCCAGCTGAGCTTTGGCCACAGGAATTTTCTCCCTACAGTGGCAAGCAGCATCTCTCTATTCTTCCTGTGTCACCTGGCCTTGCTTCCACTGTGCATATGCCTTTCTTTTTGCCTTATTTCCAAAGAAGATTCCTGTTCAGCCAAGTGGGCCTTCTGCCTCTCTTGCTTGACTTCCAACATTTGGGAATTGCATGCTCCTGTGCCCTTAGACACAAAATTACCATCACTGAAGGTGAGATAGCAAGATGTGGGAGACTTGCAACATATATATATGTATGTTCTCATATATTCTGGTGACTGGCAAAGACAGGATTTCAGAATATGTGGATCTTTGTTCAGAATGAGTACAATCATGTTTTTGTGTTCCACACATTTTTTTTTCAGAACATTTTTTCCAGATAAAACATTATTTTTAAAGAATGTTTGATTTTTTTAACCTAATTTGTGTATATTTCATTCTGTCCTCTCTATAACAATGTGCATTCAATAATCAAAGTATATTTGTGTGTGTTTATGCAAATATACATAGCTTGCATACCTTTCTATGTCTAGGAAACAGGCTGGTTCTCCATTTCACTAATTTCTATTTGAAAGATAAATTAGCCCATTATGAAATACCCAAACTTGTACAAGCTGGCAGAAGAGCAACAGTATTTACAGAGTGAGTTTATGTTTTCTTTTCTGGCTTAGGTGACCTTAGGTGGGGCAGACAGAGCTCAGTGCCAAGAAAAGCATATGTGTGTGCATATCAAAGAGCATTTTGATGAACTAATCTGATTCCGTACCTTAAAAAATTATGCTTGTTTAAATGAGAAAAAAGAAATTTCAATGTGTGATATTTTTAACTTACACAGTAAGAGTTTTTGTTCTTTCTCCTCCTGGATTTCATGAGATTAAGGTCAAGCCCATAAATGCAGTTTCTGTGTGATTCTAAATAAATTTCAGGCAAGCTGCAGGTGTTTAGTGGCTCTTACGAGAACCTGGTATGATCAGATTCCACAACCTAAAGACAATTTAACCATAGAGTTTGTAATAGGGCTTTAAACAACAGAAGACCTGTATTTTATAGGAAATGAAGGAAAAGAACAGCATTGGGTTAAACAGACTTCCATAAATATGTTATTTTCACAAATTATAGAGGTACAAGATGTTAAAAATACACTTAAAATTTTTCTGTGCCTCTGTAAAGCTGATTGACTTGAATTCTGTAAAAAAGTGAGTATTCTTCATCAAGAAGAAGAAGAGTGCCATGACTTTTACTATCATGCCTGTTGTTATCAATGTATTCCTGAAAATATTTATTTATTTATTTTATTTTGGAATTTTTGATTTTACAAGTAAATACAATTGTTTTTTTAATTAAGTCATATCTTCTGTAAGGTAGAAATATATTCTCTTCAAGTCAGTTACATAGGGGCTTCCCAGGAATAAGACACGAGTAAACCTATATGTGTTGAATCATAGGTGTCTGGTAAGTACAAAGTGTACTGCTAGGCTGAAGCCTTCTGGTTTCCTTTTTGCAACTTTTCTAAGGTCATTTTTTTCACAGTGTTAAGCATGTAGATGGAGCATTTGTTTGCTCAAAGTTTTCAGTGTACCTTCTATGCATGAAAAGTGAGGGTGGATTTTGGCACCACTGTAAGTTCTTTTTCCATATCTGTTTTGCCCTTTTTTTTTTTAGTTTCTGGGCTCTGGCTCAAACTTACTAACCACATCTGGCATCTGGAGCAGATAAAGTTCAAGGCAGGATGTCTCAACAACCAGCAAAGATGTCCAAAAATTTAGAGAGTAACTATGTGCAAATTCAAAATCATACACTAGGAATCTAGGAACCAAGACAAATCAAATATTGCATGACTAAATGTAATCCAACAAAGCTAAGACACACATGAACTCTTTTATGCTGATTCACTTAGGTCTATGACTAATCAGGCAAAATTAACACAGTAGCAAACTCGAAAGGCAATGAGAGCTGGAGAAAACAGCAAACTTCGCAAAAATATCAGTAACTGGGAAAACACTTTACTTAACACTTAATTTATTGCACAAATTCATTGCATAGCTTCCTTCTATAGCTCTGAGAACAAATAATCAGCCTAAACAATCAGAGATGTGTCTATACTAGCCTTTTGCTCTGCATCTTTCAGCCTTTAGTATTAGTGAGGAAGCAGTCCTCATGGTAGCTGGTACAGTACTACTTGCACCAATACCTCCTGGCACGCCTGACTGCAGATAGCTTGGAGGTCAAAGGCAGTAGCAGCTTTCCCATAGCAGATCTCTACAGTTTCTCATAGTGCTATTCTAGTTCAAATCAAGGCTCAGAGGGTTTCAGGGCAAGATCCACAAAATTATTATAGTGCCAAAAGTTGATCTGTAGATGGTTCGAGCTTCTAAGTCCAAGACTGTGATTTTCAAAAGCCCTGCTGAACCATGTTAGGGACTGTATTTTTGGCAGTCAAACTCCTCTAATGCAAAAGATTCCACTATTTTCAGTGACTGCCATCTTGCTAGTATTAAGACTGGTAGCTGTTTGAAACTTAAATGTAATCAGTAGTCTGAAAAAATGGAGTTTTTCTGTCCAAGTATTTACTCATTCAGCTTCACATTAACTTCAATAAAAATATGGATGTTTTGAACACTGGTAAATTTAAAAAAGGGTGGTAGAGGTGATCTGTCTTCTGTTTTTTGGAACACCCGAACGATTAAAGCATTCACATAGAATATGTGAATGGGGCTAAGGGGTTCAAGACTTCACACAAGATGAAATCCATATCTCCCTAGAAATTGTTTTAACCACAAGGTTGTGAGGCTGCACAGTGATACTGGTTTTGGTGCCAAGGAATGCCCTTCTTTTGAAACTAGGACACTTTAGGTAGTCCTTCAGTAATTTCTGAAGTATGCCTGTGTATTTTAAACTAAATGATCATTTTATGTAACTGCAGAAACATCCAGGCTTATGTGAGATACTTTTGTTGCTTTTTTGTTTTTAAGCAGCCAACATGATTAATTTAAATTCTAGACAATATAATTTCTTGCAAAGAATCCTGTCTCACCCTGTGGGCTTAAAAAAAAGTCCTGCAATTATTAACTCCAAATAGAAATGGAAAATTCCAGGAGAAAAGTCATTTTATCCTAACTACGGATTATTTTTTGCATCTAGATACTGCAAAAATAGTCTTCAAGAAAAACAAAGATGAAATAATAGGTACAGAAGTAAAGCAGAAAGACCTGTGTGTCTATCGAATTCTTACATGAGATAGTTTCTGGTCATTTAACCTAGAAGTTGTATCAGCAGGAGATGCCATTTATCTTGACATTAACTAGTTCTGACTAGTATTTAAAAAGGGATATTTTTTGCAAAAAATGAGGTAAATAAATACAGCTGAGCAACAGCCTACTTTGAGACAGCTGTTCTCTTTGTTTTTCTGGCATCAGGCAGCATTTTTTGGTCACAGAATCTAAATGAGTTTTCAATGCTGTGATTATGAAAGGCATATGTAGTCAGAATTAAAGTAAAATAAGAAAACCAGAACTAAAGAGAGAGAGAGAGAGACTGAAAATGAGAAGAGTAAATAAACACACAGTATGTAGTAACTACAATTTAGTATACCATGAATGTGAATACAGATGGAGTATCCTGTCATAGGGAAGTTGCGACTAAACATCTGTTTCTTCCAAATTTCCAAAGAAAAATAGATTCACAAATTATGTCCAAATGCTTAACAAGTAAAACATGTCAGAAAATGTCAAATTCATATTCAAATTTTAACATCTTAGTTTGGATGTTCATAGACCGTCTTTAGTGTAGTCACTGTCAAATAAACAATAGTCAATAAAAATGCAGATTTACACCACATGATTGTTTTTTTCCTTTAGATCCGTCCCAAGAGAAATTACGTCACAGACTGTCTACATGTACTAGTAAAGAAGGCAAGTATCCTGACTTTTGAGCAGTGGCTATTATGGATATCTTCTGTTTCCTAAGAATTATTCACAGAAAGCCTCAAAATAATTATGGTTCAAAGCTAAAGTATGGAACTAAATTTTTGAGGTGCACTGTATTCTGTAAGACATCTTTTACCTCAGTTTAGAGACAATTGTGGGAAGGACTCGTGGCTTAAACATCGGCATCCACATAATTTTATATGCTTTAAGGAGTAGTAGACACCCATTGGTAGATTTGATATAGGGCATTCAAGAAACCCAGATTTTCTGGAGCAACAGTGAAAATAATAACCATGCACATAACCATGAAACCCAAGTCTGCCCTATGCAACAAGTTGAGATTTCCTGTAAGTAAATGAGTTTCTCTGAGACATAAAAACTGTCATATCCTGTTGATAGTCTTTACAATCCTGAGATCCAAGAATTATGCTCAGGTGACAGAGCATATAGGTGCATGTGTACGTGTGTCATACATATACATAGGTGGAGACAATAAGTTAATGAGTTCATGGCAGTGTGAAATGTTTGAGATCACATAAATGATTAGTTCTTAATCCATTGTGAATAATTTTAGATTAAGCCTGGTGCTCTCTCACCTCAGAGCAACTCATTCTAAAGGCATCCTAGCCATGGAACAATATAAGGTAATAAATAAAAAAGAATTTAAATATTTTTTGTCATGGATGTTTACAGCCAATGAGTATGAAATGAATTATTACTTTAGGGTGACTCCAGGAAGATGGTATAATTGTATTTGGAAGATGGAAGATTTAAAAAAAAAATGTTGCCTCTGGCGCATGAGAGTCTGTTTTTCATTTCAGTTTACTTAATGGATTCATTACTAGCATTTAATTTAGCTGTGGTGACTATATGCTAATAGTTGCCATACAGATTCTTTGCTGCACAAGTACAGTTATGTGACTATTATGTGTCTTTAGCAAGATTTTAGCTCCTCAGTTTGTTCCTAAATATTAAGACCTTTGTATCACCACCCAATAAAGAATAGATTTTGCAATCAAAGAATACTTTGAAGATCAGATCTCTGAGGTTTTATGAATCTGTTCTGCACTTTGCAAGTAGTTTTCACTAAAGTTGGTCCAAATTTTTCATGAATAGCATTTTTTCCACAGAAAATACTGGTAAACCAAAGCCACATAATTTGTATTGGCTTCAGAAAAATTTCCAGTAGCATGCTCAAGCTAATTGAAAAATACGTTGCCTATTTGGTATCATTGTCATTTTACTGTTTCATTCTGATTTGACTTCAGGAAGTTCTACTTCTCTTGCATGCCATTGCATGTGTCTGTTGACTTTGTGAGTACACACTGATGATGCACATGGTTCACTGTAGCAAACCGTTCAGCCTGGAGAGGAGGAGACCGAGAGGAGATCTTATCGATGTACATAAGTGTCTGAACGGATGGTATCAAGAAGCAGTCCCTTCTCCGTGGTGCCAAGCAATAGGACAAGAGGCCACAGGCAGAAACTGGAACACAGTTTTTCACATGAACATGAGGAAGAACTTCTTTGCTGTTTGTGCTACTGAGCACTGGAACAAATTTCCCAGTGAGCTTGTGGAGTCTCCCTGGAGATATTTAAAAGCTGTTTGGACACATTCTGAGTAACATGCTCTAGAGAATCCTGCTTGAGCAGGGAGGCTGGACTAGAAGACCTCCAGTGGTCCCTTACCCATTCTGCAATTCTATGAAGCTGCCATAACACTTGAAATCTGCCCCTTATTGTAGTTAAGATTTTCCATTTGAAACTGTGTCTATTTACAGAGGTGAAGGGAAGGGATTGCCCAGAGGAGCAGAAGCAGCAGTCACTGTAAATGGTTCTCTAGAAAAATAGATTGATTGCATACATAATTATACTTTTTGAATGATGAAAAGGAGGATGGGGACTTACTAATTTCCCTAGTCTCAAGAAAGAAAGGGAACTACCTCTGATAATGCAATATTTCTGCTTTATCTGGCAACTTCACAATTCCCAAAGCCACAAATTGTGTTTATGGTTCTAGGAACAGCAGTACAGGCTGTTCACAGCATTCCTCTGACCTTTACTTCAGAAGGAGAAACAGAAAGAAGTCCTCTACTTCTGGAACATTGCTAAGTGGAACAGTTAATCTGGAAGTATTGCAACATGAATCCCAAGAATCAGTGATTGTGAATTGCCTAAGCCGAACTCTGACGCAGAGGTACAACCCTTCACTTTGAGAATGTTAATGATGTGGAAGAAGACCATCTGTAATCAGCCTAGGATCACCTGAGAAAACTTCTTCAAAGTCTCAAAAGTTGCCAGCCTTTTCCCAGGCATTGTCAGTTAAATCTGTAATTGTGATCGACTTTCAATTACGGAAAGAATATTGTTGCATTTTTTCACAGCACCAGGCTAGACGCACTCTCTACTAGGAGATCAAGTGACATATTAATTGGTAGAGAGCATCTTCACTTGTAATTTTTGTAATCCAAAACAATTGAGTGGCCTTTTGATGGCCACGCAGATGTTTTGACTGTGATCTGAAAAGGGTGGCGACATCAAGCATGATAAAACAAATTAAAAACAATCACAGAAAAAATTATGCCCCGGAAGGTTACGTCAGGTGAAAAGGAGTCAAGCACTGTGTCTGCTGGCAATCTCAATATAATGTTTAACTGTTTCTTCTCATGATTTCATCAGTTCATTCCAGCAGCATGGCTCAACACACTTAAGCAAGTCTTTTCAGAGGCAGCAAAAGTATCATTGCAAACACCCTGGAGCCATGAACTTCACCAGGTAATGTGTGTGGATGCTGACCACAGTTATGCTTTCCTCTAGGGAGTAGCAGAGACATTATATGCTTTGTTGCTGCTCCTGCCTTGACCAACAGGTTCCCTGTCGTCTTAAAGAGGGCATTCACCAGGCTCTGTAGTGCCATGAGAAGAGCACTTCTGTACAGAGGTGATGTTGGCAGAGCACAACTGATCATCTACCTTGTTCACAAGTGTCTGTAGGATGGCACTGCCTCATGGATCAAACAAATAAAAACATATGGTAAGGAGGACACGTCACAAAAGAGCAGTTTACCAGGTGGTGCATTTTCTAACAGGTGAAGAATGAAATGCTCCCATTGGTGTCTATGGAAAAGCACAGCATTGTGAATGAGTGATCCTAGAAGCTTCTGCTTAGGTTTTGGAACATGACAATAAAACTTCACAGGCAGCAAAATTGATAACTTTTAGCATGAAAAATTAGAAGTTCTTAAAATGTATGTAGACCTATTTTCCAGGTGGATGATTTTTTTTAAGCCTCGAAATATTATTTACTCTTCCAGCAAATTGGTATTTCTGTGCATTCAGGACCCAGAACCATGATGCATCAGTTGTTGCTTCCTTTCTTTCGTCAGGAAGCAGCAATGCAAGGGAAAAGGACATCCAGAAAAACCTGACAGACTTCAAGGAAATCTGTGTTCAAGACAATGTCCTCATCAGACTGAATCAGCCTTTAAAGTTTTCCTCAAAACTCCTATTGAATTTTTTTGGTTATATTTTGAGTAACATATCCTTCTTTTTAATCCTGTGGATGGAATTATTGAAATAGCCTGAATAGATGTGTTCCTCTAAATCTTTTAACCTAATAGCTCTTTTCCTGATTTTGATACAGTCACATACACTACTGTATGCACTGCATATGTAATTGTGTGCTGTCAAAGTACATTCATGCACAACCCTTTAACTGTGAAAAAGAAAATAACAGCCACAATTATAAAAATGTTTCAGGAAACAGAGATACTGAATAGACCAAATTATCGTTTAAAACCAACTATAAATTCACTTCTGAATGGTGTAATTAAAAGCAATTCTTCATGCTTACACTATCTTTATACACATCATCTGAATGATATGGTCTCAAAAAATTAATCTTGTGAAACATTCCTTACAGTATTTAAAATTTCTTTTAATGCAAATTTAGTTACTACTTTGACGGGCGAACATTATTCTGTTGAGAATTCAGAGCTAATGTGCAATGTATACGCATTTACAAATCATATATATACTCCATGTTCTTAGAACAGGCTGAACTGACTTCAGCTTTACATCTCTAGCTAAATCTACTTGCTTACCAAAGCACATTCTCTCAGCTAGAACAAAGGACAGATAACCTTCAAGACCTTGCAGAACTGCACAGAAAATAACAGGAACTAAACTGTCTAAAACTGAAAACAGAGGTCTTGCTGCTTGAGTAAATATTCATAATGAACATTTCAAAAAAGAAAGTAGTGGCACTCTTAGAGGAAGTTAGGAGTGCGTTTCTTGGGGCAGTGTCTGGTGCCAGAAGATATCTTTTGGGTTGAAGGCATCCCAGAACACAAGCAAATGAACTGAAAGGTTGCATTTTAAAGAAGCCAGATGTGTTGGCGTGACAGCTGTGAGCAAAATGGCCATTTTGCACAAAAGGCCGTACTGAACACAGAAGGTGTGGTATTGTAAATGCAGATTGTTTCTTCACCGATGTGAAAAAAATGAAGAAAAGATCTAGGATTTGATGTGTGAGACTAAAGTGTAAACTTGTAGTATAAACTGTCAAAAGCAGTTGTCCTTACGTGGTATATATTTTGCCCTTAAATTTGCATGAATGCACAAGCAAACACAGTCTTGTTTTGAAATTGGTGTTGCGCAAATTCTAGCTGATCATCTGCAGTTTTAGAAAGAGCTGAAGTCAGTGCCTGAGGCACAACTCCATAATAAGTAATAGCATAATAACAAAATTCCATAAAGAATCAGATCAAAAGGCTAATATTCCCCAGTGGTAGCAATGAACATTTTGATATAAGAAAGAAGGCATAGCAGAAGGCTTCTTTCCCTTTTATACATGCAATGATCTAAAAAATAAGGGAAAGCTTAGTTCAGCTCCCCTTACATGTTCCCATGCCTCAGACAGTGCTTCCAAGTGAGAATCATTCCTCGGCCATTGGGCAGATCTGGAAATATCTGTCAAAGTGTCAAAATATGCAGCTGCAAGACTTTGCAATGACTAAGATATGTAAAAGGAAGCAAAAAATAAGTTCTCTGTTTTGGCTTCTTGACCAGAAAATTAAAAGAAGCAAATATTTTCTATTAAATGGATATGTTTTGTTGTTTGCTGTACTGAAATAAGCTTGATTCTTACTTTCATTCCCCACTTCTTAGCAAAACTCTTTTTTCAAAAAGAATGCTTTCCAGGTTTTGTCAGAAAAGCAAAAGGTGGGAGTGTATTCACAAATCCAGTGAAATATCACATTTACTTTTGACTAGAGGCTGGGATAATCAGACATAGAGTATGGAGTCTGGCATTCCCCATGAGAGATTTTTTGAAATTTGAAATCATGTCCCTTACCTCCTGAAAGAGCATCCTAACTTCCTGGGTGTGGAATGGCTCTCTTAACTATTCCTGTTGCAGTCTGTCTTTTGGAAACTGCATAACGAAAAGAGTGAGACGCTGAAAACTGGAACGAGAAGAGTGACTCTGGTCATTGGGACATTCACTACAGAAATAGGCACCTGGATTCCCATTTCACTGCAATACTATTGCTTGCAAGGATAGGTTGAGAAAAACCATCCACTACTAAATAAAGTTCATTTAAGAGGTGGGAGGTGCAAATAGTCAGCAAGTTAAGAAATTATTTTTTACAACTTTAATCTCAGACAGACTTTTCTACACAAGCTGGTGCTTGCTATTTTTATGTTCAAATTTTGGGAAGTAAAAATTGTGTTTCTTTTTATTCTTTCCTTATTTCTGAGGTATGAAAGCACGCAGAATTTTTTAGTAAGTTCACTGTATTCTGCATTTTAGTGTTTAACAAAAACTTTACCAAACTTAAAAGCATTTTACCAGAAAAAAAAAAAATCTAACCACTGTGTATTGATTTACAATATTTGTTTATACTTCTCTGTACTTGGATGCTGCCAACTTTGGCTTTTCTCTCCCTCTAAATGCTTATTATTGTATGAGCAAGCATTAAGCTTAATCCTGTTGTGGTTAAATGAGAAGGTTTAGCAATTTCATTCCGTGTCTTCAGCTGTTCTTAGCCATGCATGCATGTCTCTTGCTACTGTTTAATCTGCTCAGAAGAGATTTGGTACAGCATGTCATCTATATGGAGTTTCAGCATAGTTATGAACACATGATTTGGGGGCTGATAACAAAGATATTTTCTGTAAGACTGCATCTTCTTAGTTGCAAGCAGTTAAGGAAGATAACTATAAAGCGTTTTTGATGGTCATTGGTATGGGTGTAAATTGCTCAAGGAATGGAGCCATGAAAAAAGACAAATGAGACTGAAAAATTCCCCACCAGGAGAATTCCAGGGGAGCCGGTGAGCAGGACGATGGTGCTGCAGTCATCTGGAACAGTTAAAACTCCAGTCACAGATATGCAAAAAATAAAACTGAAACTAGTTCATATGCAGAGAAGACAACTAGGGTGACAGCAGGAATGGAGAACATAAGTAATGAGAGATAGTGGAAGGGTGCAATTTATTTAACTGTGCAAAAGGAAGGCTGAGAGGGGCTAAGATTGTTCTCCTTAGGGATAAACACCATGAGGGAACAGATCTGTTTAAGTTAAAGAACAATGCTGGCACAAGAACAAATACATATAGACTGACCCTGAAAAATCTTGGATTGGATGTTAAAAGAATGTCACTAACAATTAATAAAATGTTCTTCAAGCAGTCACAATGATCATGCAGGATGACCAGTGTACACCTGCAGGTGAAGCTTAGACATTTACCTTTACATCTCTGAGTGAGAATGCATAGTCCAGAGGCTGAAAGCGTAGCCCTGTAGGTGTATTTCTCTAGTAGCACCAGTGTTTTCTCTTTAAATTTGGTTTGCCAAATGAGTCTGATGTTTCTATTACCATGGGCTCAGGCGTAAAGGCTCTCTTCCAAGTTCTCTTTCCACCATGTATTCCCAGCACGTTTCCATTAATGTCTTAAAATTTAGCTGGTAGAAGTTCAGTTCTTCTTTACTGTGATATAATTCAATTCAAGAGCAAGTTACTGACTTAATGCATCACTTACTTGCTGATCTGCTCTCTATCTGCCATGTCTATCTGGTCATAACAAGTGACCATAATAGTACCTTCTAGACTTAAAGCCCACTAATATGTAGATGACCTGACCATGGGTTCACTAAGGACCAGGGTTTCATCGGTTTTTACAGATAACATTTTTTTTAAACAGCAAATTATTTTTGCCAACAGGGATTTTGAGGTGTCAGCTATAAAAGCTGCCATCAAGTGTTGTTATGACATTGCAAAGAGGAGGTAAAGGGGCTTTGAAAATTACATCATTTACAATAGATTATTTACTTTTAGCTGTCAGTAATGAAAGATTTAGAGCCTAGCCAAAGTTTTGTTGCAGAACAACATTAGGGGTTACGAACTTAAAAGCACCTGGTTTTTTATGTGTTAGACTAATATGACATTTGCTCTCATATGCTGTAATATTTTCCTTGCAGGTAAAGCCTTTGCTCCACTGTCAGCATTTTACTGAGGAAAAATAAATCCAGCTATTGAAGACTTTATCTAAAATATCTTCTCTTTCGTAGGGAACATAGGCATAGGAGCAAACACCTGGCATAAAAAACGATAAGGTCTATTGAGAAGAGGATAGTTAGATAAAAGAAAAGAAAAGAATTTTCTAGAAGAAACCAGAAGGCTTTTAGTTGCTAGCTTTTTAAAACTAACATTTCACTTAGGTCTTAGTATTTCTTTTTTTGTTACAGTGAGTTGAGTAGCAATTTGATGACAAAACAAGAACTGTGCTCCTAAAATGGGACAAGGAAGGATATTCAGGTTAGGAAGGAAATCCAATGAAACTTGAGGCAAACACAGTCTTAAGAAGAAGGATCAACTTGTCCAGACTAATTCTTGTTCCCTTCTTTGAACAGTAGGTGAAATACCTAGCACATATTTTGGTGCTTGCTGTCTTTTATTCTTGAATGTGCCATTGAAATAGTGTGTGAACTGAGTTTCTGGAAATCAGTTTTTGGTCTCTAGAAGAAAATTTTCACTGTATCCAGGTTGACTCATAGACAATATTTTATCTGTCTTTTGTCTGTCTGTGTGTGCCTGTCCTTTAAAACACTAAGCAACAATAAGAAAGAGTAAGGAGGGTATTGAATATTTGCAGTTCTGTTGCAATATGTGGCCAGTCCTCGGGGAAGAACTCTGAGGGATTTCATGCTTCATCACATGGGAAGTGAGAATCTTTATAGGAGAACTAAATGATAGAATTTCAGATGAAAAGCATCAGGACTGAATTCTGGCATGCAGATATTTCTCTGGAATATGTTCATTATGTAGGCTGAAAATTATCTTTGGTTAACTTGATAAAAAGTAGGCTTCCACTTTAAAGTGCATCCCAAGTATCCTGATTCATAAGATAATTTATTGCTAGAAGTCATGCTGAAAGGTGTTTACTGGCAGAGGTGAATACAAAACAAATATAGAACGAATGTGCTAATAAGAGAAATGTTAGAGAGACAAACTTTTAAGAGCTTCCTGTTCTCCCCTGAGATCTGGAAGAACAAGCTGTAGCTTCAGCACCTGCCTTATGCCCTGTGTATCATCCCAGAAAACATGCCACCTTCTAAGCCCTGACACAGAGAAAAAGCTTTCTTCAGGCCTGCAACAATATTTAAAGGGCTGCTTAGCACCTCCCTATTTCAAGCAGATATTTAAAAGGCAGACTGATGCAGAATGTACTGTTCAGATTAGTGCACAAGGTATATGAAACATTTTTTTTCTCAGTAATCTTAGTATCAGTAATTTTTCAGTTTAGAGTAGGTTGTACAGATCAGTGGTGATACTTAGACAAAAAACCCCAGAAGGCTAAGTGGTCACCATCAGGTGGACCACCTGCTGCTGGAACTTCTCTGAGACTGTGAAATGGCTCCCACATCACCAGCCCGACTGCTGGATGTTGCGGGAAGAACAGGAAATAGGACTAACACTAATATTACTTAAAAAAAAAAAAAAAAGTTTTCAAGGTAGGAGGTGCTTTTTGTAACTGTCTTGTTGCTTCTGTGTGCTTTTGGAGAATATCAATCCCTGTCCGATGCTGCTATCCCAGTGAAAGGCTGTGTTTGTGTGTTATCTGGCCAGGGGCCTTCACCCCTTCTCAGCCCCAGGGACACTGGGGCTAAACATAAGGATGGTTCTTCAGCTCACCATGATTCCCCTCTTCGGGAGTGTCTCGCCCCTGCCCGTGTGTCCTGTATGTTTCAGTGTCTGTGGATCCCACACACAGCCCTGTCCCACCAGGTGGCACGGGGAGAGGTGGTTTCAAGTGGCCCACGGCAGGGCCTTGGGAGCCACTTGGGGCCGATGCATGTCACAGGCCCAGCTTGAGCGATTCACAGCCACGGTGAACATCTGTGGGTCTGGGATTTGGGCTGCCTGCCTGCCACCAGGCCCTTCCCAATGCCCGGCTGGGGTGGCAGGACAGTCCCAGTTCTGATGGATGCTGGGGGAGATCCCGAGGCTGTCACCTGACACGCAGAAATCGAGTCTGAAAGAGGGAAGGATATCTGTTTTTCACGTGCACAAGCAGAGTGTGGTATTTTCCTGAGTAAGTATTTGCATTTAGTAATCCATGCCTTTTTAAAGTTCTGATCTTTGAAAAGAAGTGCTCAGATAACCCACACATTCAGGTAAGTCTGCAAGGGGAAAGGAGCGGGTAGGTACTGACAGCAGTGTGTCTGTGGTCACAGGCAGTGTGAGCCGCGGAGGCTGCGGAGGAGGGAGGTTGAAGTGGAAGGAGGAGACCAGAAAAAAACATGGGCCAGTGGATTCCAGGAAGGAAAAGCAGCAGGCTGTTGTGAAAATGCTCTGCTCTAACCTTTTACGTATGATATTGAGACTTACGTTTAATCCACATAGCTGCTGAACCACACTGGATTTTAGTGGGTAACCTGGAAGTTATAGATGGACAAATATGGTAGCTGTGTGTGATCTACCTGTCCTTTCACCCAAGAGCAGGAACCTAGAAAAATGTTCATTGTGAAAACTGTATCCCTCCCTCAGATGCTTTAGGCACTTTCAAACTTAGTGTAAAGGTTCTCCTACAATTTCAAGATTTCCTGTTATTCCTTATTAGAATATTTGTTGTATTTACTGCTATGTTCTGGTACCAAAAGTTCATAGAGATCCCTACCCAGCTGGCATACCCAGCTAATTTGCTGGGAACACACCCATTCACTGATGAAATCACCCATATTTGCCCCATCCTCACCTCCCCCCCACAAAAAACCAAATATTGTCAAGGTAAGGAATATTTCTTTCTTTCGTAGCCACACCCAGCATACTGTAACCATGACTCAGTCTTGTGTTCATCCTATGTGGCAAAACTATCAGCCTCATTTTGCAAGGGTTGGAATAAATAACCATAGTTTTTCCAGCTGACAGCATAACAACTATAAATATTTCCTTCCAGAGGAAAATGATATAAAAAATAATTTGTCAAATATCCTACTCTTCCTAAAAATTTCTGATAGTGCCTAAAATGTGAAGCCAAACTCTACTCTTATTTGCAGCCAAACTCTACTCTTATTTGCAGGCTTTTAAATCTGGAACATATCCATTGACTTCAATAAAGAGATTCAAGATTTATGTTTCTTTTGGCAGAACCTGGCTTGAGTCCTTATGGATGACAATTTTTCACAGGATTACAACTTTTAAAATTCATGTAATACAATAAATTCTGAAGGAATACTTATGCTCTTATGTTAAACTCTTCTAAAACATCCATTACATATGCCAAAAATACTGTGAGAATATCAGGAGGATATAGGGCTTCATTGCTTATTTTATCTCCAAATCTCGAATAACTTTGAAATCATTCTCATTTATAAACTAGAAAATTGTGACAGGTCACAGCCTTTTTTTGCCTCAGGGACAAAACCAAGGGATCTTCTTAATGTGCAATTGGGATCTTCTTAATATACAATTCGTATACAAAGCTATTCCTCTTCTAAAGAAATTTTCTAAAGATCAGATCTTGCAAATATTTAGGCATGTGCTTAAGTAAGTAAGCAGCTTAAATTCAATGGAACCTACTCATTTAATGTTTACTTGTAAATTTAAGTACTTTGAGAATATACATATATATGTATATACAAAGCCATCATTTGCAATCATTGTGTCTGAACACCATTTTCATAAGTGTATGCTGATCTGTAACTAATTTACCCTTATGCATATTAGTGGTGATGATGAAGAAAATACAGGAGCATGATCTAAACATCTACAGAATATGCAATGAGATGTAAATTAGTATGAAGTTAAAACATGGAGATGAACTTGCAGGGAAATGTTTTGATATATGGTATGAGGACAGAAAAGATGTGAAAAAGATTAAAAAGCTATGAATGATAATAAAATTGCCTAAGTTAATTGATATAAATAGCTTTTCTTGGAATTAGCAGTTATTCATTGTTAAATAAGACTGAATTTCCTGTACTCTTGATACATCAGAAATAATTTACTAGATATTGGAATGGTCACGATCCTCTCGAGAAAGGTGTCACAAACACCACTGAGGAAGAGACACGTTGATCTCTGTTTACAATTTCTTGTTAATGCAGGTTATGGAATTGGCACCAACTAAATATAAACTCAATCAATGCACTTCACTAGTTTTCCTGAATACATTTTTTGAAATCTTACTAAAGCTAGTGTGGTGTTTGACAGTTTTACTTCAGAGTATAGATCTTCAGTTCACTTCAGTGGTTAAAAATGTATTTATGTCTCATGTTGTGATTTATTAAATTTGTGTCACTGAAGAAGAAATATAGATGTACAAATAGTATGCCCTTATTCCTTATGAATAATATGTGGAAATGGAAATGAAATAAAACAATATGTAGGACAATGAAATAATAGGGGTATTTATTATTTTAAATAGTTAACCTCAGCTGTGTATGTATGTTTAAATAAATATATAGCCAAACTATTCTTATAACTTGTTTTTTGTTTAGATAATGTGTACATTTGTCTTTCATTATGTTTATTTAATATTTGTGTCTCCCATTAGTCTCTTAAAAGCAAATATTCTAGAAGATCTGTTAATTCTTTAAAATAACTGTACAGTCTCTTGCTTTAAAATAGAACTGTTTTGTTTAGTCTAAGACAGCTGTGAAAGCATGGAAAAATGAAAACACAGCATAAATATTAGCATTCCACCTTGTCTCAGCTTACTGACAGAAAATCATGTGAATTTTATGTTACGTATAGAATATATTTTAATGAAAATTTTAGCTAATGTCACAATTTTATCTGAGATGGACAACTTAAACCTATTTCAGTTGGGTAAACTATTATAACTATAAAATAAGCTATTGCATTAGGCATATAAATCACAAATATTCTTTCAGTGTTAGATAAAAAGGTGTTTTCTTGGCATGCAAAATTTCTAGTTCTCATTAAGACCAAGGAAGCAGCTTGTTTCCTGAGATGTGAAACAGTGCTTATTCCTCTACTCTTCTTCCCTTTTCTTAAAAATAGAAAAGTATTAAAGGAATAAAGTACAATTATCTTCTTTCTCCCTATTATGAGATCAATTACAAAGCAGCTATGTCAAATTTGTGTTTCCACAAAATAAACCCCAAATCATTGCAAACTAGAATACGCAGCAATGAGATCATATAGGACCATTATGATTATCTTATTTACGCCACTGTTTTTTCACTGTCAGAAGTAATTGTGAAGGGAGGGCACAAAAAAATTGTCACTTTTCTGATGTGAAGTGGCAGTCATGCATAGGAACAGCTCTTCATTGTGATGTCACTTTACATCTTAGCCTTGAATAAGTACTGCTGTGCATCGCTTTTGATTTACACCTGCTGCCATTCGAGCTGCCATGACTTGCTCATTAGTCTGTCCTCTGGATTTCGCAATTCATCCTCATGGGATTCATCATCAAATTAGGATGTGATCCATTGGTTTCCATATTTTCTGATTTCTCTTCATAACTGTAGCACCACCAAATGCAGAGTGAGACCAAGAACACAGCATTCCAGGCAGAACTCTGTGAGCTAATGAGATTTTGGCTGACAATTGCTTATATTGATATGCCAGTCTCACAGATTCTGAGCCTCACATATGAGACTTCTCCCTAATGGAAGTTCTCTGATAATTATTTGTGACTAACTTGAAAAGGTAGTATCACAATACATTCCCTCTGCCACTTCCCATCAAAAAGATCTGAGACAAATAATGTCCTCATCATTAGGCCTGAGGCATACTTGTGATAACGTGCTGATTATACCTGTGTAGGTTACAGATTGCTAACACTTAACTCATCTGAGCTCAGTCTTTATCACCAGCTCAGTCTGTCTGTGAATACCTGCGTAAGACTGTCGTGCAGGTCTTTGTATTGTGTGGTCTAAACCATTTGGCTGCTTCTTTTGGCATAGTACCCTCTTTATACCTTTGAATAATCTACTGCAAATTTACTGAGACCTTGCAAATCACAGCAGTGTGTGTTACATAGAAAAAAGTCATTCTCCATGTCCTACATGTGAACAGATCTTCAGAAAAGGAATAAATACTTGCCAGGGATGCAGTCCTCTCCAAAAACATCTATATTGTGCATCCATCTCAAGAAGCATTGGGTTTTCTCATCTGACCAGTTTTAGTGAAATTATTATTACCCTTTTAACATCCTGTACAGTACTCCATTAGATGCCACTCATGGTAGGGTAACAATAAAGCACCTCTCTGTCTCATCTGTTCTATTTTCTGCTGTTGAAGCTTCATGTGCCATAGTTCCTACTGGCAAATATGGCAGCCAGGTTTCCCTTCTCAATTTCTGTAAAATTTCATTCTGCTTCAGTCAGAGTTCACTTTGCTTGTACTGTAGAAATTTCTAAGCTATCTTTGCATGCTGAAATGATGGTTGGGCTAGGGAGATTAATCTAGAAAAGCATACAGTGCCTGAAAAACAATGTGATGTTTGTAAAGTCAGACAATAGGAGAGTTAAAGCTATGAATTTATGTCCATTTGTTGGACAGCAAGGACTACTCACAAAATGGAATACTGTATCTAGTTGCTGTGGAGCTCCATCATGTTTCTCCAAATACTCCCGAGTTATCCTGCTGTCTCAGCAAAGCTGTCTTCCCTTGGGTACTCTCTTTGGTTACTCTAATTATCTGCAGAATCTTTGGTACAACTTCCTGTATAAAATTTTCATTTTCACTTCTGCTAAAGTCATCTTTGCTGTCATCTGTCTAAATTCTTTTTGTATTTACCATCTTTTAGTCTTCACTTGAATTAAATTAGTATTTTCTACTTGGATCTTTGCCTTCCCTTTCATCTGTTTCTGATCGTGTTCCACCTTGATTGACACTGTAATTATCATGTCCCCAGTTATTACGTGGATGTCTGTAGTAACTCTGTATGTTTCACTGTTGCTTTGTTGAAACAATTTCCTCATTGCCCTTGTTCTAAAAGCTAGATGTTATCTATCTTGTAGCTGCCTCAGGAGTTCCATAGTCTCGAGGATTCCTCATTTAAACAGACTTGCCAATATTGGTCTTTTTTTTTGTGTCAAGTAGAGTAAACATGTTTTCATCAAGTAGTCTCTGCTGAACATCTGTTCATGAAAGAATGCTTAGCAAAGACCTGTTAAAATGTCTGGGATTAAGATTAATTATGACTTTTTCAGCTGTGACTAAATTATAAACCTTTTTTATTATGTTCATTTCAGCCTTGACTTTGGTTTATGAGATACTTGGGTACAATTTTGAATCTGTCTCATGCAAAGAGGCATGATAATAGTGACTGTCTGATATATGTACTCTGGTGGCCTATTTACACACACACCTGCAAGGGCTTGAAAAGTACAGTCAGGGTTTTTGAGTGTGTGTATGCGTTGGATGCCTTAAAATTCAACACTTGTATTAAGATAACCTGGTTTCTCAGTCTGACATGAGAGACAAACAGCTGAAGACTTGACTTTAAATGGTGTTCAAGTGACTCAGTTTGGAGCTGCCATCTCTTACAGGTGGAACACCAAAGTGGGTGGTATTTATTACCACCTGGCATCTAACTCAAAAATTGCACTGAGGGAAACACAACTTCAGGCCAAGTATCACTCTTGGTTTTTGAAATGTGGAAAACACATCTGCTGCACATATTCAACTACTTTTCCTGCTCAGCATTAATCTGTTTTGGGTGCAGGTTTAAGCAGAGTAAATTCCACGCATAAATTTTAAGTATTACCATAAGCTAAACTTAATTCTAGTCTGCATATGGAATCATAAGAAGTCAACTTTTTAAATTTTGCAATATGTTCCTCTGAAGGCCGAGCAAAACAGTACTTGGATACTATAGCACACATGCACTGTTCCTCTGCATGAGCTATTGATATCCCTTTTATTCTGGCTACGTCTGCCCTAGCTGGAAGCAAATTGTTGAGGACGTCCACGGAATGCGATTGCAGTGGGGAGAGATTACTTCAGGTTAGCTCTTGGCTTGCATGAAGTGAATGTCGGTTTCCAACTGAAGTGTTACCAGGTGGCAGTGAAGTCCTGCCCTGAATATCAGTCTCACCCAAAAGAATATCATTTCATGTGCTCTGAGATTGCCCTGCAATGCAAACCAGCACACAGTAATTGGAGGCAACTGGGGGACTACCGTCATGAGGCTGCTTTTGGTATGAATAAAAGGCTACTTTTAGAGGTAGCCACTGACTCTCAAATATTGTGAAATTCTCTAGGATCCTTTGACATGACAAGAATTGTACAGGTGGGACAAGATTTCTACTTTTGTGCCTATGTCTTGGAAGATACTGTCTTTTCTAAAGTCTCCCATTCCTGTCTCCTGCTCCACCCTGACAACATCTCTTTTGGTATTTCCAGATATATAATTTCTTGCCTCTCACCTCTGCTGTATTACAAAATTTTAGTGGTTTTTTTCATAAATGTAGAAATTGATAGTCTGTAACTACTTTGAAGGTTTATCAGATTCAAAGCATATTCATAACCATTACACACAATGAAAGGCTATTATGAGCTTTGAGAATCCTTGCTTCTATGTATGTTAAAGCAAAGCTTTTAAATCACTTAGTAATATTGTTTCCTGGAGCCTTTAGCTTTATGAGGAGTGGTCCAAACATCTCTACTTCTCTGCAAAATTGCCAAGAAGAAATTAGACTGGGAATCACTGACAGTTGTCTAGTGTGTTTTATTAATATAGCTTTTAAGTTTGTTCATGTTTTTTGTCTTGTTTCTTTGATTTTATTTTGTCTTGTACATATATATAGTTTAAGATAAAATAACCTCTTCTTGTTTTAATCCAAATGGTGCCACTTCTAATACAAGGTTTCCAAGCTGTTGGCTACTCAGGAATTCAGAATGAGTCCAAAGGATGATGAAAAATTCTCTCACCAAACACCATGCTTTACCTCTAGTTCTCCAGACTAAGCATCTGTTTGTATAAGAGCTGCTTCCAACTTCTAACAGAAGCTTAGCTATTAGAAATGAGTCATTTTAATGCAGCATCACTACACTATAACACATTTGTGATAGCTTAGGAGTTTGGGAGTTCACTTTTACCTCTGTATTGCCTGTCGTTGTAAAAGGATCAGATCCCCCGTTCATACTAGAGCACAGGACATTCTTAAAAAGATGTAGCACTTTACCCATTTAGATAGCATGATGCTGTTTAAAAGGTGACTCAAGTAAGCAAAATACTTAAACTTATTTAATTATCTCTGAGATCAGAATCTTAATGTGGATTAAATTAATTGAGGGTAAAAACATGGGTAACTACAATCATTTGGGAAGATACAGTATAGCTTTACTAAAGGGAAGTCCTGTGTTACAAACCTCTTGAAGATCTTCAAAGAGCTCAGCAGACATGTAGCTAAAGGTAATCTGACTGCCAGTTTACCTATCCAAAGACTTTTTGGGTATTTGTCCAAAGACTTTTAAGGGGACTAAGTAATCACAGAATTAGAGAGAAGGTCCCACTGATAAAACACTGGTTAAAAGATAACCAAAATAGAATTTATATGTTTTCATTATAAGACAGAGAGGTCACCACTGTAGTTCCACTGCAGTTCCACGGCATCTTGCATAAGCATCTTGGCTTATCAACATATTTCTAAATTATTTAGAAAATTATATCCTCAGTGGGTGAAACAGTTTTCAGATAATATTATTTACTAGAGCATTTGAAGACAGCTAAAGTACCTTAGAAATCTATGTGGCTATGTAATGAAGAGACAGCTAATGTTCATTCTAGGTATATACAACAAGATGCACATGAGGAAAGACAATCCTGGCTTTACCTGTGACCTGGCGGTCTGCAACATTGCTCCTCATAAGTGAACCGATGCTATGATAAATAGCTCTGTCAAAACATTGACTTAACATTCAGCAGTGGACAAAAAGGAATGTTAAGAATTATTATGAAAGGAAGCAAGAGTAAATGCCAAATAAATGTTTAGGCCACTTTGTAAATATATGCTTCATCTTACCCTAGAATACTGTGATTTTTTTTTCTTATCTCACTTCAGCAGAATATAGTCCTACAGTGGAAATCAAAAAAGTTCAAAGAACAACAAGGATGATCAAAGATATAAAACAGCTTCAGAATGAGTAATGATTGAATGGAATGATATTCAACTGAGAGATGACAGGATAGGCGTATCATAAAGGTCTTCTATCTGGAGATAGTTGTGTAGAAGCTAGAGAGACCTCTTCACTGTCTCTTACAGGACAGGAACTGGGGGCTAATGAATAAAGCTGTAGTTTAAAACAGGAGGAGGTAGTAGATCATGCAGTGATGTTGTATATATTTTGAACTTTTTGCTAAATTATATTTTATATTTAAAAAATAAACATGTGCTCAAGAAAACAACTGGAAAGACACTCAGAAATGTCATGCAAGTACTTGGGAGAGGTTATTAAATAGACATGAGGTTCAAGAAATTGAATAAAATGGAAACAATTGAGGCCAGGAAAGTATTAGAGAAAATATAATCTGTGCTTGCCCTGCACTAGCCTTTTCCTAGTTACTTCCTTTGTCTTTTAGAATCAGGATACCGGGTTACTAATTTTACTCAGAGCCCATGGTCTCATAGTTTTCTGTACTTCAGTTCTGGCTCATTATTTATTTACATTTTCTATTTATTAATTATTTATATTTGTTCTTGTAAATTAAATCAGTCTCTGCATTAGTGAATTTCAGTAGTCACTTCATCAAAACTGATTCACTTACACTGGCATTTTTAACAAATTTGTCCAAATTTGGTTTTCTGTTTCATACAAGCAGGCTGTCAGCCTGTCCAATAAACACATTCCAAAGAACCAAATTGTCAGAGAAAGAAACTCATATGATTAATGAGGAATATGAATAAAAACATGTATGTATATACTGGAAATTACTGGATGAACTTTGCCATTTAACCAAATTAAACTTATATTAACTCAATAATTATTGCATGTGAGGTTTTATGTGCAGTTGTTTCTTGGTTTATACTGACTTTGCTTGCTCTGTTCAGGAGCCATGGTAAAGGCGTGGTACTATAGGATAAAGTGCAGCGTTGCTTTAAACTTTTACTCAGAATGTACCTAGAGACATTATTTCAGAAAAATTCTTTCTGAAAGCGGGACAGGAATAAGCTTGGTTCCATGTAGATTCTCTTGGAAGGGGAAAGTGAATTTCTTAATATTTAATAAACAGTAATAATTTCAGAGTATTACTAAGCAGGCATCAGGCTTCACACTCTTACCAACTGCATGCAACCACCACTGCAAACCCCACAATTATAAAAACCTCAGTCTGGCTTTGATTATTAAGTAAGCCTTTACCTCAGGGTAATTACTACAAGCAAAATGCATGCAGTGACAAGGAACCTCAGCTTTTCTACCAGGAAAATAAATAGAAAACAAAAAGAGAGACCTGAAGGCATACTGCTAACCTAATCTATTTTACCTAAAAGCAAAACTGAAGAATCTTGCCTCTACTAAGCTTTTGATTCAGCATAGGTCTGTAAGTGGATGTAAAAGTCAAACAAAGTAAAACAACAATAAAAAACAACTCCTCTCAAATTACCATTTTCTAAAGCAATAAAGCAGATAATTATCTCCACTAAAAAACCCCAAAGCATAACAAACAGGATTCTAGGAACATTACATGTGTATGTTTCATTTGGAAAATCAGGCAAATCACCAGAACCCTGGCTTGGATTTTTAAAAGAATGTAAACCTTATGATTGCTTGCCAAGAAAAAAATAATTTTGTTTTAAGCCTTCTACATGATTCAGTCTAATTAGCAAATTTTGCCAAGAAGGCCCTTGAAAAGGGACCAGCATCTGTCCCAACACATAGTCAACTCCCCTCCTCCCTGTGGTCCTTATGAGTTATTTGCATCCTAACAGTTCAAGAAACTTCCTTCTTTTGTAACAATAAGATGATAAAGATCACCAGACTATTCTCAATGTAATCATTAGACTTCTTTGTTTTCAGATGAGTCGTAATTTAGATCTCAAGTAGACAGATGAATTCTCACTCATCTTGTTTTCTCCAAAATAATCAAGGTGTTCATTACTCAGTTTAGCTAACTGAGTAATGATAACTAACCTGATAACCAAGGTTACTAGTATGAGGTAAAGTCCTCATGAAGATAAATCAGGTCAGAATTCCAGCATGAATTTAGAGGTCAAGCTGGACCTTTGCTGCAGCACAATCTGCTGTGGTGAATTGCTAATGTATGAAAGCCACAAATTGCCTGTCTTCATTAGGAATTTCTTAGGCATTTGTTTCCTTAAATGACAACACATCTAGTTTCCTACTGAAGACACATCCTCCATGAGGATGGCTTCCATGCTTGGAAAAGATTTTGCTAGCTGCAGGCAGGTAAGTAAGTAAACAGGCAGACACAGGCACACAGAGCTTACAGTCATTTGGACTACTTGTCTGCTTCAAATTAAGCAGCAGTTAAATGTTTTGTGGCTCATAGCCTAAATTTTGGAATTTGAGGCCCTTCCCCTTCCCCCATCAGTCTGAGAGAGCCTGCTGTCAAGACCTTTGAAGATAGTCTTATGCAGACCTTTAAAGTTTTTGCTTAGAGGACCCTATAGAGCAGGGCTTTGTTAAACGTTTTTCTTTTCAGTAAGAAGTTCCTTATTTTCGTTTGTTTCAGTGTTTTCTTCCTTTTTTTGTGTGTGTTTGTTTGCTTGAGGGTACATTCATGTTGTGGTAGAAAGTTTGTGTATCCTAAAGAACAAATACTAGTGATGCTATATGGATAAATAACAGCTAAGATTGATAAGAAAACTGATAGTAACAAGTATCTAAACAAAATGAGTGGACTTTTACTTGCTTTCAAGAAAGTTAACAGAAAAAAATTTGGCAAATGGCAAGATTCCAAATGCTGTAGCTAGAACATGCCATAATTAAATTCATATTTTTTTTCTGATGTCTGTCAGATAATGATTCATTTTGCAATAACTGTTTAATACAGTGCATGACTTCTCTCTCTTTGTTTTCGTTACAGAAGACTGAAAACAAAACAACGTAGGAAAATATTGTCTTGCTATGCCAGTTATGGCTACAAGAAAGCAGGGGATACAGGAATGGACTGATGATGTAGAAAGCCTCTTTTGCAGTTCGGGCAGAGAGTCTTACAGAAATTCTTCTTTCAGCTGAACCTTTTGCATGTCAGTCATATAGCGGTAATTTGCCCATAACACCAGATATGTTTCCAGTCTCCTAATAACACAGAGTAAAATTCTTGACTTCTTGCTAAATAATTTCTGTCTTCTGCAGGTTTGTAGGAATAATAAAGGTTTAAAGTAGCTAATATACAAGGTGCTGTTTACATACATTATATAAGCACACATACATAAACATACATGTACATAGGTGTGTGTAAACAATGTAATTCAAACCAATCAGGTGATATTTAGCCATAACCCATGCTCTTACCTGTTTTCTTACCTAAGTGATCTAGCTACTGGGCCTAGTGGAAAAGAAATGAGAAACTTGTGAATGAAAGCTCCTACACCAATTGTCAGAGAAACAGTTTTGCTGTGATAACTGTACACTTAGTGACACTGGTCTTTTGCGGGAAAGTGATGAGTACATTCAAGATCAGAGTTCTGTAAATTGAGCTGATACTGTATCTTGCTCAAAGATTTTGTTGTCCTACATACCTTGCTTTAAGCAAGACACAGTTATGCATATCAGTAATTCATCAATTTCATGTATGGTTTAGCTAGAACAAACTGTGAATTGAAACACATGGTCACTATCATTATGTGACAGTTCAGGGAAGGCTTCTCTCCTCAATTTTTTTTCAGGGGAAGCAAAATTATCAACAAGCATTTTAATATCCTGTTTTCCAAGGCAATAGCTTGACATTTTTCTAAGTCAACTGGAAACTCTCTTGGCAGGTTTATCAAGTACAAATTTAACATGTAACAATGAACTTCTTGTTTTCATAATGTCCACAAAAATATGTACACAACTGAGAGTTCTAAATTTAGGAGATCGTTTTAGGCTTAAAAGTTGTTTATTTTAACTGAAGACCACAAGAAGCAAGTCTATTTTGCGGAATAGATCATACACCATCTTCTTCCTCCATTACGTGAATTTTCAGGGTGAAAGAATTCTCCATCCTCTTTTTCCTAGACTGTGTGAAATGTGCTATTCGTGACAGGTAGGAAGACTCTTCAGTGGCACCAAAATCTGCCTTTTATGTATTTTTGAGTTAATGGGATCAAGTGAGAGACAGTAGTCCATCAACTTTCTCATAACAAGCTGTCATTCAAATGAGTGGATGAAACTGGTGAGATAATGATAAAACAGAAGAAAACAATCCAGGATAAATGATCTCATTCTGATTTGTATTTTATTATTCTTAAACACACCACAACCATCCCCCACCCTCCTCTGAAGACATGGTCAAATTCTTTTACACTAACTTCCTGGACTATGTATTCTCTTAAAAAAATGCTCCTCAAGGCAACTCATTCAGACTTTTTCAGGGAAAAACTAGAAACAAACAAAGCAAAAAAGGAAAACAACAAATAAATGAAATCTTTCTCCATTTTCAAGGAAAAATTCTGAATTGCTCAACAGGAATAGGTTATTTCAGCCTTCAAAAACCTCCACATTCACAGGGCATTTGGCCATAAGTTTGGTGTCCAATTTTTCTCACCTCTCACAGCAATCCCCTTTCCAATACTATTTATTATGAAGAGCAATTGCCATTACTGTGTGAAAGCAAGGTTTGAAGTTTTGTGCCATACAAAAACACAGCTTTCTAAAATCGCACAAGTACTTTCATTCAGTCCTTTTGAGTAAAGTGAATTTTATGATTCTCTTTCCATCATAAAATGCTCCAAAACATCACCTGTCATGCAGATATGAAAAGGGATGGTATTCATGAGACAAATTCACATTTGAGTGTTGCAGTTTGAGGAAGCTGCATCAAGTGAAGGGTACAACTAAAGATACCAGAGGAGAAAGAAGAGCAAAAGTCGATGGCTTTAATTACAGTGATAGGGAAGCTTGTATCTATAACTTGGGTTTTGCACTTTGCATTTAGTGTAGCGTGAGATAAAGCTTTCTGAAGTTGCATGAAGACATGAAAGCTTACCACTGACACTGTGTGAAAGAGGAACCAAAAGAAGATATTCTGATTGTAGGCATAATAATTTTTACCCAGAAATTTGTTTCCAGATTTTTCTTTAAAATTTCTAAGCTTTAAAGATCATATATTTGTAGTTTAGAGTAGATCCAATAAAGAAAGGGAAAGAGAATATTTATCACTTTTGACTGGATGATGGAAGAATTTCAGTCCAGATGTTATATACTCTATAAAAACAGATGTATATCTGTGATTTTGATTATTTTTCAGACAGTGTTTCCTAAGACCAAGTCATATGTTTTGATTCCATCCCGTCTGACTCATAACAAAGCACAACAATATTTCCTCAGTACAACTCCAGCACTTGTGCTTTTCATGCAGTTCCCCTCACAATGGGAAACCTTTCAACAAAAATAACTAAGGAATTGAAAGAGAGTTTGAGGGAAAGAGGAAGGTGCGATACTCATAAGAAATTGATTGCAATATGTTTTCTGCTGAGGCAAAAACCCACACCTTAATCTGTAATCCATGGGTCTGATGATAACTAGTTATTTTAGCATTTCAGGAAAAGAAAGCTTTTGTTTCTTTGGCAAAGAACTCTTACAAATGCAAGAAACACAAAGGTACTAAAAAGGGAAACAGAAGAAAGAAACCATTGGAATTGCTTTTGTATAAAATCATGCAGAACTATATATGCACGGTATGTTGTAGGATTTGTTCTATCCCTTAGAAAAAAAAATGCAAATAAATCAGCACAACCTTACCACGTTTTATTGAAAAACAAGTGGATGCTGATTCTTTGAGAAGGGACTGCCTAGGTTGTTCCTGGGTTTTTCTCTTGGGAGTGGCTGAGAGCATGCTGCACTGTTTTGCTAATACCACTGAACATAAAAAAGATGGATGAAGGCAGTAAAGTAAAACATTAAATGTATCCTATGTTTCTTTTGTTAGTGTTGCATCACTAAAGAACTTAAGGATGGGACCTGATGCTGCTATTGGCTTAGTATTAAGTAATTTGTTAAATTGTTTGGTTTTTTTTGTTTTAAATGTTTAAAGTAATTTCTTATGGTGCTTATTCATAATTTCTGCGTTCATATACAGAAAATAATCCTTTTTCTTTGCCCAAAGAGGTAATGTAAAAATACAAACGGAGCTGTTAGATAATGTGATGATCAGTATTGTAGAAAACACACTGTATCTGTAAACAAATTAGATACAATTAAAAACTGCAGAATTTAGTGTAGAAAAAACTTCAGCTTTTTTAGTGACAATTTCCAGATTCTGCCTTGCAGTAGTAGTGATTGAGCAGCTCAGGTTTAACTAGCTGGGTGTTCTGAAAACAGCAGGCCGTTGGTCTTATCCCTGTGTCTCATGGGGGACTTGAGGCATAGCTCCACATCATAAAAGAAGTAAGCTGGCTGGAATTGTTCAAAACTGGAAGCATATTATGAAATTTTGACAGAGACCACTGGTCCATCAGCTCTGTTATCTGAGCTATCCAGGTATTTGTTCCTGGGATCATTTCAGTCAAAATGAGCCAGTCAATGTACAGCTGTTCAAACTAATCCAGCTCAATTTGAGGACTGCTTAGGACTTCAGAAACTGAGCGTAACAGATTGCCAGCCTGAGAAGGGGCTTGGGTAGGGCCTTTGCCAGCTGATTCAAGAAATACCACAGTTTCTTTTGCTCCTTTAGAAATATCCAAGAAACCCTTCAGTATTATGGAACAAATAATGTTGCTTCTTTAGGTAGTTAGTTTGGGTCACTATTCTGGATAATATTCTAATCACCACAGGTATTTTTGTCTATCAATGTTAATAATTAGTTTTGAAGCATGAAATGGCTAACTGGGTTATTCTTTATTGATATACATACAATACACTCACAAATACATGCAAATTTTTATCCATCCAGAAGTAATTCAGAGCTAAAGATTAACACTAAATATAAACGAGTGGGGTTTTTGGTATAATCCTTAAAAATTATGTCTCCTTCCTGTTCCTCAATGTTTTGGTAGAATGATCGCCTGAAAGACATTTGTGGAAATGGTGTTATTGCTCCTGAGAAATAGTTTTTTTCATCCCTTTTGAAGACTGTGACTGTAGAATTCAGATGACTCAGCCAGCTGTAGAATATTTTATACTAAAAAGCATAGCCTTGTCTCCTAGGGTCCTGACTTTGAGCAGCTAGAATTAACCCTTCCCCATTTTTATTGCTAAAACAGACATAGTGAGCTTAGTGAGCTGAATTAGATTTCTGAAGGGCAGCCACAGAGCTAGTATGAGGGAGAGGGCAGGGCTGTGCATCGGGGTATCAGGGAGGAGGCTGGAAGGGATGACATCACCTCTTTCACTGTCAGTGGGTTGCTGGACTGCCTTAATTTTTATCGCACTGTCTTCAAGACTGTGCTGCACTCAGAACAGTGAGTGAGTTAGCACCGATTTCAGTAATTCCATCAACAGTGTGGTTGAACTAACAATAGTAAAAATAGGCCCCACTTGGCTTTCTTCTGACTAATTGTAAGTCCATGATGGAGCAGGAATTGAACAATCCTCCAAAGCTGGTGCCCTAATGACTCACTCCTAAATTATACGCTGTTTTTCAGGGTATACTAAGGTACACTAGATCCTAACTAGTTCCTGGAAAAATGTATTTGTTCTTTGTCGTTGTGTTTATCTAAAATAAAAATATTGTATAACAATTTAATGTCAATAAAAACACTGACTCAGGGCTATACACCCAAAGTACATATTTTGCTTTGCAGTAGCAAAAGGTTATGACATTTAATTCTTAGCCAACCTTTCACCTACCTCTATTTACTCTTCACATGCATACACTAAGATCAAATATTGCTGTGGGTAAAAACACACTGCCATGGGTAAAATGCCTTATATAATAACATGTAGCTTCTATGTACTGCAAATTTGTCTGCACATACATATATGTGCATGTATGTGCACAAGGACATGTTCACACAGTAATGGAAACAATGGACTAGAAGGAAATAAGCCACTGAGAGAAATCTCATTCTGTTGTAGGAAATCACACTATGTTGCTTCAAAGTTCTCTATTTGAAGGCTTTTACTCCTACTGCTTTCACTAGAAGTCTATTCCAAGTACTGAAAGCTCTATAGGTTAGGACTCTTTCAGCTATATGAAGAAAGTCTAAAATACTAATGAGCTCTTCTTCCCCCCTGACATTCTTTCTCTTTTTTGTTCTTGATATTTATCCCTCATCATGATTACAGGAATATGCTCACTTTCTGAAAACCAGTCACATACGCCTGCTGCTTCTATTACCAGATTAAAAAATTAAGCTCTTCAAGCCATCTGATGTGAAAGACAAATTTCATATTCTTTTTGTAATCTAAGTAGTCCTCCTCTGGATCTGCTTTAGGTGTTTGGACATACACATTCAGAAGAGTTCCAAGACTGTTGAATGGGATGCTTTCCTAATAAAAGTGTATCTAATTATGCTTCCTATATTTCCTTTTGCCTTTTTCTCACCTGCAATGCATGACAGTTTAGAGCTATTCTGTAGTCATCTCTGAGTCCTTTTTTTCTGGGCATTTCAAGCTGACCAGATTCCAGTTTACTGAATAATTTGAAGACTTTCTGTTTTATACTATTGAATGAGAAGTGGCTCCTCCTTTCTTTTCTAGCATACAAGGTCGTTGAGAAGTTTATGGAAACTGTTTTACATATTTCCAGACAGATGTGTTTGGAAGTTGTGAAACTCAATTTTAAGTCACATGCTGTTGGAGAGTTACAGAACTTGCTGGGATGGATCACGTGTACTGCTAATGTTGATCTGGCATTGTACCATGTGCTTCTAAATTGTCAAAGGATTGACCAAGCAGCAGCTATTAAATGTAACTTAATCAACTGTGTCTACTTCTTGGAAAGAGTTTTTGCCACCAGGAATATGTATGCCTATAATTTCATAATGGCTCTGGTGTGACAGGAGTCCAGAATTACCCAGGGAATTTCCATGTTCAATGTAACGTGTTTTATTAAAGCTTCATACTTATACGGAAATTTCAGCCAGTTATCCTTTTTTCTTTTTTATTGTATCCCTTTATTTATGACTTAAAAAAAAAAAAAAAACCAAACAAAACAAACAAACAAACAAAAAAAAAAAAAAAAAAAAAAAAAAAAAAAAAACCCCCCAAAAAAAAAAAAAAAAAAACCAAAAAAAAAAAAACCCCAAAAAAACCAANCAAAAAAAAAGCAAAGGACACCACTGTAAAGTTACAATTAATTTTCAGATAGTTATTTGTTTCCTTAACTGTGGTCGCAACCAGCCCTTCTTCTCTATCCACTTGTATTTTTGTAGTAATTTACCCCATTGCAAGAAAAGAGCAAAGTCAAGATCATAGAACCTCTTGGATGAGCTATAAGTAAAAACAATAATGCCAGGATCCTAGGGAAAACAAACAAATAAACAAACCAAGAAGAAAAAAGGGATGGGACTACTTCCTACCATGTTATGTAATGAATTCTGACTGCATTCCTGTTTCAACAGAACCCACTTCTCTGCATCACAGATATAGCACTACTGAAATAGCATTCTGTCACTTATTTTAATATACTAAGTAAACCATGACAGCCATTAAATATGAACCACAAGACAAGAACCTTATTAGAAAAAATAAATTAGGATGAAGAAAAAAAAGACTTTTCTTGAAATATTTAAATCCTCAGTGTATGATTACTCATTGGTAATTACTCTACTTCCCAGAGGGCACACAACCTCATGTTCCCTCTCTCAGCTAGCAATCAGAGATGCAACTGATATGGAAGAGGGAAGCAAAAGGACAATTCACCATCTACAATTAATGGTTAATGTCTTTTCTTTAGAAAGTGCTTAACAGAAGAAATATTCCACAGTGGGTCTGAGACATCTGATATAAAATCAGCCACCAGTCTACATCAAAGAGCTTACTTTTGATGCAGGAAATACTTCACTGCCTTCCCTCTCAATTTTAAAATTAGTATGTTCTTCTGTACATGTTTTGCACAGATAATAACTATATGAGACAAAATGTACTAAGAATCAGGTCTATTACATTCTTGTTTCTTTAATGATTTAGGACAAATCCTTAGCATTGGGTTACTAATGTTTTTTCAGATGTTTGAAATTACATCACGGGAAGCATTTGGATTTGCTGACATTTCTGGATTTTGGAAGGGTATTGAGGTCTTTTTTCCCCCATGTGCTCTTTGAAATAACTGGCAGTCTCATTCAATAATTCTTGACATGCGGAACAGTTTGGCAGGTTCAGAGAAAAATTAAAAATAAGTATTGATTCTGAACACATTGTCCTTAGCAACGAGAAGGAGGGAATAGAGGTGTGGGTGTATTCGTGGAAATGTTGGAAACCCAGATGTAAGAAAATTAAACTGTTTTGCTGCATTTTACTGCAATTTAGATTACTGCAATTATATGAAAACTCAAAAAATTGAACTACATATTCTCTAGGAGCAGTGAAAGACAACTTTAAAAACAGTTTTCCATAGAGGTACTAGAGATCTCTGAATTCACCTTCTGCAAAGGTTTTTCTTCTCACCATATCCAGATGTCTTTTTGTAAATGACACTGCGTTTTGGGGATAGCATCAATATGACTGCTGGGACCGTAGTCAAAGAATGCTAGAAAGTTACTTTATTTTCTTCCCTTACCAGATAATGGCTGAAACTCAATTAGAGAAAATGTAAGGGTTCCACAATAAGGAAACCCAAAATATCTTTGGTATAAACCAGTGCTATGCAGATGACAATAGGACATTTAAAAAACCATGCTTGGATTATTCTCCATTCTCTCAGGAAAATGCTTCAGGGCATAAGAAACCACTTTGATCCACAAAAGGGTGGAGAGAGAGATCTGGAGCAACACAGGCTGTTTATATTCTGTGTGTCAATACCCTCAAAGGAATGAAATGTATCCCAAAAATCCATAATAGCTTTACTGTCAGTTTGCAGTAGGTCATGCTGCTTGAGTTAGGTTAATTTACAGTGGGTTCTCTGTCTAAATACTCACATGAAAATGAGCTAGAACAAGATTTTTCCCTTATGAGATGTTATTGTACTAAAGTTACATTTATCCAACAATGGCAGGTTTCCTAACATTCTGAAAACCTAAAATTTCGTTTCTTTATATGAACCTCTCTCATTGTTACTAGTCCCAAATTATATTTTTGTATAATCATATGTATAGATTGCCACTGATTTCTTTTATGGTGGCAGTAACTTCTCTCTTCCTGTTAGGTGCAAGTAAGGTAGCTCTTAACCTGCTAAGTGAATGCTAAACACCTAACTTCTGTAAGAGAGCAAATTTCACTGAGTTTGCTAGATGTGGCCTCAGAAATGCATAAAATAAGCTTAAGAAACTCCATATTGTCAGGAGAAATCATTTATTTAATGACAACTTAGCTTCTACCAGGGAACCATCCTACAACAGAAGTTATCCTAAGTTATGAATCAGTGAAAAATCTTAAACTGAGAATTGTCAGTGTGAATCAATTAGATATTACAAGGTTTCAAAATATTTATGCTAATAGGGGTATATCTAATGTGTAAACAACTCGCCTATCTTTTGATGTTTGGAAGGCATTCTTCAGGAACTATTTTCAATTCCTTATTTGTTGTAACACTAATAACCAGAAAAGAAAAGCAGTAAGTTTGACTGTTGAGCCAAAAAATCAAAGGGCACATTCAGGGAAAGGTGAATATATTTGAGTAACACAGTCTTACTCTCTGTTTTTGTATAATGTCAGTCACGATGTTATTGTTTCCATGAATCTATTAGCTTGATTTTACCTTGACATTTACCTGTCATTTCTGAGAACTTACATAATTGGTTTAGCAGTAACAGAACATAAAAACTCCAAAATTAATTCACACGAGTCACTATTTTTCTCAATAAAACTTTCATTTATCTGTCTACATTATATTTCTCCTCTCAATTATTGAATAATCAAAATATTTTCAAAGTAGTAGAGTACTTATTTATTTGATTCATTGGGCTCTGCCCCTGAATTTTGCTGATCCTCTGTGATTCAGTTCAAATGAAGTTTTTTGCATGAGTCCCTTGGTTTAAGACTATGAACTAAATGTGTCCATGCTTTAATCAGCAATTGCAGATTTTTTTTTCTCTCTTTAAAAAAGTATTATCATGTAACTGAAACACTTTGAGAAATAATTTAAGATGATCCTCCAACGTTTATCACAAAAATTTTTCACTCAATAGCAGAAACTCCTCCTCTTTAGGTACCAGCTGTATGCTGAGAACATTCTAATAGCTCTCTAACACTGACAGAATCCTCCATAAGAAGTTAGTTTGTGCCTGTGAGCACACATGTATGAAAAGGGAAGAATGGAAAATCTGTTTTTTATTTTCTGAAAGCAAGAAATGGCATGAGATTAATATTTACTCAAAATTTCATGCTTTCTTCATTAAAAGCACTCTTATTACAGCATGTGAATAATATGTATCTTGGCTATGACAGGGAAATTTCGTTATTATTGAGTGATGGGGACAGCTCTACTGACACAGTCTTGAAACCTTTGAAGTCTTTTGAAGCTGGGGAAGGAGTTTTAAAAGAAAGGTTCACAAGAAGTGAGCAAAATATTTTGCTCAAATAAGTGAAGTAGGAGGCTTGCTAATATTTGTGCACAAAAGAAGATCTATGGATTAGAATGGCTGAGCACGAATCAGCAGAGGCATGCAGCCGTGAAAAAGAAAACATGTAAACAGAACTCTATATCCAAAACGTGCAAAGTAATCCCTCTCCTCTGCACCTCACTAGCAAGGCTTCCATGAGAACACTCTGTACAGTTCTGTTTTTTCCTCTCTAAAACAGGCGGAGGATTGGCTGAAATGCATGTAGAGGAGACAAGCAACAGTGATTTCAAAGCAGGAAACCATGATCTATGAGGAAAGAATATGTGATTTGGATTTTTTTTCTTGAAAAACAAAAGAGAAAAAAAAAGGAATATGGTGTGGAGAAGGAATGCATTAAATAAGCCATTAGCAAAGAGGAAGGGAGTAATGCTTTCCCTGTTTGTTGTAGATAAAATGAGAAATAATAGCCTAAATTGCAAAAAGAAGGAGTTATATAAGATATTTAGAAAAAACTTCTAAGAGTAAGAATAATGAGCTGCTGAGAAGCTGTGAAGTTCTTTAAAAACAGGTTTAACAAGTGTCTGTCCACACATATGTATCCGATTCTATGTTAACTCAGAAATCCCTTTTACTTCTGTGATTTTATGTTCACTCACAATACACATTCTAGGTACACTGAACATATGAATTTGCATCACATAACCAGTATTACTCCTTTTTTTCTTAACCAAAATATTTAGTTATAGAATATGTCAAGTGTATCCCACAGCCTGTGGGATGGATTCACGTTGGAGAAGATGGAGAACTGTCTCCCATGGGAGGGACCCTTCATGGGAGAAGATGAAGAGTTTGAGGAGCCTTTCTCCTGAGGAGGAAGGAGTGGCAGAGACAATGTGTGATGAACCAATGGCAACCCCCATTCCCCAACCTCCTGTGCCACTGAGGGGGAGGAGGTAGAGAAAATCAGAGTGAATTTGAGCCTGGGAAGAAGGGAGGAGTAGTGGGGAGTTGTTTTCAAGATTCGGGTTTGTTTCTCACTATCCTACTTTGATTTGATTGGTAATAAGTCCAGTTTATTTCTCCAATACAGTAACTGCTGAGTGTTCTCTCCCTGTCCTTATCTTGAACCATGAACCTTTCCTTATATTTTCTCTCCCCTGTCCAGCTGAGGAGAAGAGTGCCAGAGTGGCTTTAGTGAGCATCTGCCATTCAGACAGGCTCAGCCCACTACAAAAAATCTGAAAATAATAATGTTATAATTTTGTACTTTACTCAATGTATTTTATTTATTTTATTTATCACTTATGTTTCCAACAAAGTTGTTGATTTCACATAAAGGTGAATTTTAATTTGATTAAAAATAAACAACCATCAGCGTGATTTTTTTAAATTTTGTTTTTCATAGTTAAAGGAAACCCAATTATTTAGACAGATCTATTTCATAGGTAATATTTACTCTCTACAATATCCAAAGATGATTCCTCTGCAGATAAAACACGGGTAAAATCTGTTTACTCACCTGTGCTCAAAGGTCAGATCAAAGGTAAGTTCCTATCAGCACAGAAACTTCAAGGAGGCATCTTATATGTTTGGATTTAGAGTAAAGATATCTCTGTTCAGTGGTATATCTGGTTGGAGGGTTTATGCAGATTTTGAAGAAGTCCACTTCCTTCCACAAAGGATTTTATTTATTTTAATAAGATTACTGTCCAGGGAAAGGCAAGAGCTGTTATTGTTTGATGGATTTAAAATGTTGATAGAGAAAATTTCACTTTGGGTTTTCAAGTGGGAAAGGAAAAAAAGCATGAACCATTTGGGATAGTTATGGATATTCTCTAAAACTTGAAATCATAATAAAAAAGTTATCTTTTTCTAAATCTCAACTCAAATATGTTGTCTGGCGCTAGGTGATTTAAGTGTTTCTTTCCTTGTTCTGACCTCTGCTATTTACTGTCTAGATATAACCAGCACAAACAAAAATACTTAGTTTGTTTCCATAGGTTTTTATTCCTAGATTTAAAAAAAAAAACAACAAACAGGAGGATAAAAAAAGTGTCAAAAAGTTGTATAATGAAAAGAATTGTTTTTGGTAGTATTTCTGGATGTTGCATGATTACTCTGTTACCACCTCTGATAATATTTTCCATGTTTATTTTACTATTTAAAATATTATAGTGTAATTGAAACCAGCCACTCTTGAGGTCTGTAGAAATATTTTTGCTTAAGGCAGAGCTAGATTTGATGGCAGTAAAATTAAGAGAGGCAGGATGGCAAGCATATTTTACAGATGTTCAAGTTTGGTTCAGATGTTTGAGTTCAATTTAGATTCTGCTGCACTTTATTTTTATGAAGAGAATAAATAGCTCATTAACTTGCAGGCACACAACAATTAAATGCTGGAAAGGACTCCCAGTTTGCTTAACTCCTGAGTTTGGAACATCTGTTTAAGGTCTGAAGCAAATTGAAGTTTTTCAGAAATATTATGTCAAAGATGATGATTCAATTTCCTCTGAAAAAACAATAATTAAAATTCCAGTTACAATGAGATATATAACCACTTCCTTTTGTAAGCAGGTAGACCATCCTGATCCAATTTCTCAGACATTTTTCCATTGACTTCAGACCCACAAAACAGGGCTCTTGNGGACCCTTCATGGGAGAAGATGAAGAGTTTGAGGAGCCTTTCTCCTGAGGAGGAAGGAGTGGCAGAGACAATGTGTGATGAACCAATGGCAACCCCCATTCCCCAACCTCCTGTGCCACTGAGGGGGAGGAGGTAGAGAAAATCAGAGTGAATTTGAGCCTGGGAAGAAGGGAGGAGTAGTGAGGAGTTGTTTTCAAGATTCGGGTTTGTTTCTCACTATCCTACTTTGATTTGATTGGTAATAAGTCCAGTTTATTTCTCCAATACAGTAACTGCTGAGTGTTCTCTCCCTGTCCTTATCTTGAACCATGAACCTTTCCTTATATTTTCTCTCCCCTGTCCAGCTGAGGAGAAGAGTGCCAGAGTGGCTTTAGTGAGCATCTGCCATTCAGACAGGCTCAGCCCACTACAAAAAATCTGAAAATAATAATGTTATAATTTTGTACTTTACTCAATGTATTTTATTTATTTTATTTATCACTTATGTTTCCAACAAAGTTGTTGATTTCACATAAAGGTGAATTTTAATTTGATTAAAAATAAACAACCATCAGCGTGATTTTTTTAAATTTTGTTTTTCATAGTTAAAGGAAACCCAATTATTTAGACAGATCTATTTCATAGGTAATATTTACTCTCTACAATATCCAAAGATGATTCCTCTGCAGATAAAACACGGGTAAAATCTGTTTACTCACCTGTGCTCAAAGGTCAGATCAAAGGTAAGTTCCTATCAGCACAGAAACTTCAAGGAGGCATCTTATATGTTTGGATTTAGAGTAAAGATATCTCTGTTCAGTGGTATATCTGGTTGGAGGGTTTATGCAGATTTTGAAGAAGTCCACTTCCTTCCACAAAGGATTTTATTTATTTTAATAAGATTACTGTCCAGGGAAAGGCAAGAGCTGTTATTGTTTGATGGATTTAAAATGTTGATAGAGAAAATTTCACTTTGGGTTTTCAAGTGGGAAAGGAAAAAAAGCATGAACCATTTGGGATAGTTATGGATATTCTCTAAAACTTGAAATCATAATAAAAAAGTTATCTTTTTCTAAATCTCAACTCAAATATGTTGTCTGGCGCTAGGTGATTTAAGTGTTTCTTTCCTTGTTCTGACCTCTGCTATTTACTGTCTAGATATAACCAGCACAAACAAAAATACTTAGTTTGTTTCCATAGGTTTTTATTCCTAGATTTAAAAAAAAAAACAACAAACAGGAGGATAAAAAAAGTGTCAAAAAGTTGTATAATGAAAAGAATTGTTTTTGGTAGTATTTCTGGATGTTGCATGATTACTCTGTTACCACCTCTGATAATATTTTCCACGTTTATTTTACTATTTAAAATATTATAGTGTAATTGAAACCAGCCACTCTTGAGGTCTGTAGAAATATTTTTGCTTAAGGCAGAGCTAGATTTGATGGCAGTAAAATTAAGAGAGGCAGGATGGCAAGCATATTTTACAGATGTTCAAGTTTGGTTCAGATGTTTGAGTTCAATTTAGATTCTGCTGCACTTTATTTTTATGAAGAGAATAAATAGCTCATTAACTTGCAGGCACACAACAATTAAATGCTGGAAAGGACTCCCAGTTTGCTTAACTCCTGAGTTTGGAACATCTGTTTAAGGTCTGAAGCAAATTGAAGTTTTTCAGAAATATTATGTCAAAGATGATGATTCAATTTCCTCTGAAAAAACAATAATTAAAATTCCAGTTACAATGAGATATATAACCACTTCCTTTTGTAAGCAGGTAGACCATCCTGATCCAATTTCTCAGACATTTTTCCATTGACTTCAGACCCACAAAACAGGGCTCTTGGTAACTACCCAAACAGGCTTGACAGCAAATTCTAGTTCAAAATAGATTCACAGAAACTACAGCCACTAAAACTCTGTCAAGGATATTAAGCTCAGAAAATTGCAACCACAGAATGAACTCAGTCACTCACTGATTTAAACTATTGACTATGCAATTTGAATTACATCTTTCAATGGAGACTTACATCAGGCAAGATGGACGGGCATGCATAGTTTGTAACATTCACACAGAGGTGAGGTTGCAAGGTTTTTCTCCCAGGTAGACAGCTCAGAGTGGTCTGGTAGCCTGGTTAGATATTGTGAAAAAAAAAAATATTTTGAATGGCTTTGCACAGGCCCCAAGAGGCATGCAGGTTATTTTGCTCTGGTGGTTACAAGCAAAATATTCTGCTTTAATTTAAAAAAGGTTAAGTAACCTTACAAAATTCACAGATGAGCTAATGCTGTCTGTGCCCTGAAATTACCCTGTGGACATCTCATAAGTATTAGAGAATGGGATATGGTTGCAGGAGCGCTAGTACAGGTTCAGGAGAGACTACGAGGGTAGACAGGAAAAGAGAGTGTATAGGATTTTCTGTGTGTTTACAGTAATTTTCCCGTGGTCCCTTTGGACATCCCAAAAGAATTGTACCCCTCAGGTGAAAACAAGGAAGGAATTAAAAAAAATTATAAATTATGATATGATTTAGACATAGGTTTGATACTTTTGAAATGTGTAGTGAAAAAGATGCTTACAGAAGACTTACGACAATTTGGACCTGCTAATACTGAAAACCGAGCTTGAACTTTTTCCAGAATTAGATAGTAAAGGAAGAAAAGAGGTGAGGAAGGGATCTAAGTACCTGAATTTTCCAGTAACTCTTATTCTAAGAGAATGCTTGGGGTTTTCATGTTAATCTGTGTCCATACTTTCCCTTGTAGGGGTGCCAGAGTGGGAACACAAGCATGAGTACTACAGGTAAGAATAAAGCATTAGAGGTTTAATAATCTGAAGGACAATGTAACTGTTCTAGAAGTGGAGCAGCTGTGTGAAATGTTGATGCCAGTCACAAGGGAGAAATAATTAGAAGGTGAGCAGGGATAACAAACCAGTTGAATACACTTGCCCTGTGTCATAGGGTGGTGTTGGAATGTACTGCCTTTCAAATGAAAGCAGCATTCTGGAGGTGTTGTTAAGAAATGAAGGAATTAACTCTGGGGTGAAATCAGTATGTAAAGAGCTCTCAGAAAGGGGCCTTCTAGTATCATCAAGACTTTGCCTGAACACTGAACTACTGCCACAACCAGAAGCACCTCTTCCCTGTTCCCTCATCTAGAAGCTGCTTTGATACTGCTTCAGAACCCTTCAGAAATTTACTTGGTCTCATCTATTTGAAATAACAAAATTCAAGGGGTTTTTTGGTACTTATAAACCTTAATTAAATCTGAGGCTACTGGAAAGGGGACAGATTACTTTTGAAAGTGCTTTTAAATTTATTTTCTCAAAACTGTGTGTTGGTATAAAATTGTTTCTGTATTATGTCTGACCAGAGTCATATACAATCCAAAAATTTCCTGTTGAAGTGAGATATGCTCTTCTTGGCTTATTTTTACTGAACTTCTTTTATTGTCAATGCAGTTAAATACAAAGTGTAAAGTAATTCATTTGCATTATCATTGAGGAGAGCCTGCAAAGCCTATGGGGAAAAGAGTTTAACAACCACTATACTCACTGATTTTTAAGTTGTAAATACTTCTGTGTATTAAAGTAAACATACAATTCTTTAATTTTGGAGATATATTTTATTAACTAGTACTAAATTCAAAATTAATAATGTTCATCATGGTCCTATTTAATTAACATCTAAATCATGAAAGAAACTGTATATTGTACTCTCTTGAGAAATGAAGGACAAACAATAAATGGATGTTAGTGGTACAATGCAGTATCTATTCTAGTCTGCAGCTATTCTGTAGTATCTATCTATAATAATATTCTCAGTACTATTTCAGATCTAAGTACAGGGTGCTCTTACTGCTGTTCCCATATTTGTTCAGTGAATGTGTAAAGGGGTGAAGTCTGCTAGGAAAGCAAGAGGGTGGTGATGCAACAAGCTAACACAAGACAAACTGAGCTACAGATTTACACTGTTTATATTGCTGAAGTGTATAGGCTCACCTCAGCTTAGATATGAGATAATATGAAGCTGTATATTCCTCAGTGAAACCTGTATATCATAGAATGGTTTGGGTTGGAAGGGACTTTGAAGATCATCTCATCCCAACCCTCTGCCATGGGCAGGGACAATTTCCAGGTACTAGACCAGATTGCCCAGAGCTCCATCCAACTTGTTCTTGAACACTTCCATGGGTGGGGCATCCACAGCTTCTTTGGGAAACCTGTTCTAGTGCCTCACCACCCTCACAGGGAAGAATTTCTTCCTAATATCTCATCTAGACCTACTCTCTTTCAGTTTGTATCCACTTCCCCTTGTCCTATGCAAAAAGCTTACGTGCCCTTGTAAAATGTCTATCTCTCTTGAAGGTTCCCTTCAGGTACTGGAAAGCCTCAATTAAGTCGCCCTGGAACTTTCTTATACTTCCTTCTTTGTGTTTGTGACATCATGACAACACACGTGGTTAATAAGTGGAATGGCTGTTGTGCATATCTAATAAGTGATGCATCTAATAAGTGATTCCCGTAGCTGTACCTGTATTCTGAAGGCATCCTTACCGTGAGGAATCTACTCCAAAGACCTTCAATGTTTAATTTTGTTTCTAAGACAGCATAACCTCAAAATGTTTCCATCACTTTCAAAATGAATTATGATTTGTAGCATGAACAGTAACTATATTTTATAAATTTCCTTCTTAATAATGACGGTCAGTGCGTGGAATGTCTTCAGGAAGAATGCATTTTGCCAAGACCTTTGTCCCTGACAAAACGCATATTCCCAAACCGTGCCTCGATCCGTATGAGAGGCCGCCATCTTGTGGTGTAATTTATAGTGTCCTGAGAAACGACGATGCTTTTGCCACAATAAAACAAGAAATGGGTGGGGAGGGACACCTGGCTCGTATATAATGCAATGAAGTACAATTGCAGTTTGTAAAAATGTTCATTAACCTCCTACTTTAAATATGTTAGTCCTAATTCGAGCAACGTGCGGATTTATTCTGATCTCTACATGAGGTTTACTCCTACTTCATACAGAATCACAGAATGGGTCAGGTTGGAGGGGACCACAGCGGCTCATCTGGTCCAATCTCTCTGCTTAAACAGGGTCACCCTAGAGCACAGGATTGTGTCCAGACACTTCTTGAATATCTCCATGAGGGAGACTCCACAACCTGTCTGGAAAATTTGTTACAGTGCACACTCACCCACAAAGTAAAGCTCTTCCTCATATTCAGGTGGAAAACCAGCTGTATCATGTGCTTTTAAAAACAACTGCTTAATGTCTTCTGTACCTGCTGAACATGCCTAATGAGAATAACTAAACACATCCAAAGTAACACTGAGAAGTTTTCAAGGCAGGTCAGTGTGTTATTTGGCTTGTTAAGAGAGGAAATAAAACATAAGTGGGTTTGAGGCTGAACTCAATACCTCAGTAGAGGTTTTAAATGCAGATTACTCAAATAGAGACTAGTATTACAAGAAAAGTATTTTCAGCCTTGTGAGGGAAAGTGCAAAGCCCTGCACCTGGGGAGCAACAACCCCCAGGTGGCAGTGTATGCTGGGAGCTGAGCATCTGGAAAGGGGGTGCTCAGAACAGGACCTGGGGTCCTCCTGAACATGAGCCAGAAGCGTGCCCTTGTGGCAAGGACGGCTGCTGCTAGGCTTGGCTGCCTCAACAGTGCTGCCTGCAGGTTCAGGGAGATGATTGCTCCCTTCCACTCTGCACTGGTAGAGCCACACCCAGACTACTGTGTCCAGTTTTGGGGCATTTCATCAACTTGTGTGAAAATTTGTGTGAAGTTTGTAAAGAAGATGGAGTCAGGCTCTTTTAAACAGTGCTCAGTGGCAAGATTGGAGGCAATGGGCACAAACCAAAACACAGGATGGTCCCTTTGAATATCAGGAAACACTTTTTATTCGAAGGGGGACTGAGCACTGGCACAGGTTGCCTGCAGAGGCTGTGGTCTTCATCCTTGGAGATATTCAAAAGCCATCTGAACATGGCCCGGGGCAACTGGCTGTAAGTGGCCCTTCTTGAGCAGAGGGTTTGGACAAGAGGACTTCCAGAGGCCCCTTCCAACCTCAGCCACTCTGTGACTTTGTGACTCTGTGAAATAAATGTTTAAACATTTCATTTTTGTTAATGAGAAAATATTAGATATAAAATATATACTTGTTTATTAAATGTTTGGAAGTATTACTAAATTTTTGAGAAAGTATGATTCAATTCCAAAATGAAAATTGTTCTGAAATTCTAGGTCTGTGACTTTTGAGGATTGTTGTCCTGGGTTTTAAATTCACAAGCTTGTGTCTTATTCAGAAAAAATAAAAAAGTGTTCTCAGATCCTGATAGTGTATAGATAGTAAAAATTAAAATCCACTGTATGGGCTACGTGAAATTAAATATTTTAAAAAATTTTAAAAATATCTAGGTATTTTAAAAAATATTGTGTTAAAATTATTATTATATGCAATAATGAAAAAGAGGATATTTGATATCTGTTTTTCCAGAACTTTGTTTTGAAAGGGTCATGTACTTTATNAATGTGTAAAGGGGTGAAGTCTGCTAGGAAAGCAAGAGGGTGGTGATGCAACAAGCTAACACAAGACAAACTGAGCTACAGATTTACACTGTTTATATTGCTGAAGTGTATAGGCTCACCTCAGCTTAGATATGAGATAATATGAAGCTGTATATTCCTCAGTGAAACCTGTATGTCATAGAATGGTTTGGGTTGGAAGGGACTTTGAAGATCATCTCATCCCAACCCTCTGCCATGGGCAGGGACAATTTCCAGGTACTAGACCAGATTGCCCAGAGCTCCATCCAACTTGTTCTTGAACACTTCCATGGGTGGGGCATCCACAGCTTCTTTGGGAAACCTGTTCTAGTGCCTCACCACCCTCACAGGGAAGAATTTCTTCCTAATATCTCATCTAGACCTACTCTCTTTCAGTTTGTATCCACTTCCCCTTGTCCTATGCAAAAAGCTTACGTGCCCTTGTAAAATGTCTATCTCTCTTGAAGGTTCCCTTCAGGTACTGGAAAGCCTCAATTAAGTCGCCCTGGAACTTTCTTATACTTCCTTCTTTGTGTTTGTGACATCATGACAACACACGTGGTTAATAAGTGGAATGGCTGTTGTGCATATCTAATAAGTGATGCATCTAATAAGTGATTCCCGTAGCTGTACCTGTATTCTGAAGGCATCCTTACCGTGAGGAATCTACTCCAAAGACCTTCAATGTTTAATTTTGTTTCTAAGACAGCATAACCTCAAAATGTTTCCATCACTTTCAAAATGAATTATGATTTGTAGCATGAACAGTAACTATATTTTATAAATTTCCTTCTTAATAATGACGGTCAGTGCGTGGAATGTCTTCAGGAAGAATGCATTTTGCCAAGACCTTTGTCCCTGACAAAACGCATATTCCCAAACCGTGCCTCGATCCGTATGAGAGGCCGCCATCTTGTGGTGTAATTTATAGTGTCCTGAGAAACGACGATGCTTTTGCCACAATAAAACAAGAAATGGGTGGGGAGGGACACCTGGCTCGTATATAATGCAATGAAGTACAATTGCAGTTTGTAAAAATGTTCATTAACCTCCTACTTTAAATATGTTAGTCCTAATTCGAGCAACGTGCGGATTTATTCTGATCTCTACATGAGGTTTACTCCTACTTCATACAGAATCACAGAATGGGTCAGGTTGGAGGGGACCACAGCGGCTCATCTGGTCCAATCTCTCTGCTTAAACAGGGTCACCCTAGAGCACAGGATTGTGTCCAGACACTTCTTGAATATCTCCATGAGGGAGACTCCACAACCTGTCTGGAAAATTTGTTACAGTGCACACTCACCCACAAAGTAAAGCTCTTCCTCATATTCAGGTGGAAAACCAGCTGTATCATGTGCTTTTAAAAACAACTGCTTAATGTCTTCTGTACCTGCTGAACATGCCTAATGAGAATAACTAAACACATCCAAAGTAACACTGAGAAGTTTTCAAGGCAGGTCAGTGTGTTATTTGGCTTGTTAAGAGAGGAAATAAAACATAAGTGGGTTTGAGGCTGAACTCAATACCTCAGTAGAGGTTTTAAATGCAGATTACTCAAATAGAGACTAGTATTACAAGAAAAGTATTTTCAGCCTTGTGAGGGAAAGTGCAAAGCCCTGCACCTGGGGAGCAACAACCCCCAGGTGGCAGTGTATGCTGGGAGCTGAGCATCTGGAAAGGGGGTGCTCAGAACAGGACCTGGGGTCCTCCTGAACATGAGCCAGAAGCGTGCCCTTGTGGCAAGGACGGCTGCTGCTAGGCTTGGCTGCCTCAACAGTGCTGCCTGCAGGTTCAGGGAGATGATTGCTCCCTTCCACTCTGCACTGGTAGAGCCACACCCAGACTACTGTGTCCAGTTTTGGGGCATTTCATCAACTTGTGTGAAAATTTGTGTGAAGTTTGTAAAGAAGATGGAGTCAGGCTCTTTTAAACAGTGCTCAGTGGCAAGATTGGAGGCAATGGGCACAAACCAAAACACAGGATGGTCCCTTTGAATATCAGGAAACACTTTTTATTCGAAGGGGGACTGAGCACTGGCACAGGTTGCCTGCAGAGGCTGTGGTCTTCATCCTTGGAGATATTCAAAAGCCATCTGAACATGGCCCGGGGCAACTGGCTGTAAGTGGCCCTTCTTGAGCAGAGGGTTTGGACAAGAGGACTTCCAGAGGCCCCTTCCAACCTCAGCCACTCTGTGACTTTGTGACTCTGTGAAATAAATGTTTAAACATTTCATTTTTGTTAATGAGAAAATATTAGATATAAAATATATACTTGTTTATTAAATGTTTGGAAGTATTACTAAATTTTTGAGAAAGTATGATTCAATTCCAAAATGAAAATTGTTCTGAAATTCTAGGTCTGTGACTTTTGAGGATTGTTGTCCTGGGTTTTAAATTCACAAGCTTGTGTCTTATTCAGAAAAAATAAAAAAGTGTTCTCAGATCCTGATAGTGTATAGATAGTAAAAATTAAAATCCACTGTATGGGCTACGTGAAATTAAATATTTTAAAAAATTTTAAAAATATCTAGGTATTTTAAAAAATATTGTGTTAAAATTATTATTATATGCAATAATGAAAAAGAGGATATTTGATATCTGTTTTTCCAGAACTTTGTTTTGAAAGGGTCATGTACTTTATGCCATAAAACCCATATTGATCTCTTTAAGATCTGTTGCTTCTTTTTCCTATGATCCTCGGGTCACATTACCTGGCTGTTACTTTCTTTTTTAATTGCTTGTTGCACACCTGGTATGGTGCATTTGCAGTTGTTGTGCTCTGGGAACCGTTTACCTTGTCATGAAAACATTTGCTACTGCAGTAGTTTCATGACGTTGCTTGTGAATATATCTGAACAAGAGCGGAGGTACCACCTATGCTTTGCTTTAGAGAAGACAAGACAAGATCTGCTGGAGGAACAGCTGTCACAAATAGCAAAGATCTGAGAGTTCTGGAGGCTCTGTGAAGGCTCACTCAGGATTTCTGCTAAGGCTTCTCTGGTGCTCTTGTTTCATTTGACTGTTCTTTTGAGACATTTTCATTTTATAAAGGTCCAAGCTACAGGTTAGCCGAACTGAATTACTTGCAACTGGTAATGGAAATACTTCATTTGTGAGTATGTCAAAATTGTTGTTTTGGGTCCCATCTACGTGATAAGCAAATTGGGAGGAGTGAACTGATGTTGCCTTTAGTCACATGTGGGCAGGGAGTGACAAAGCGCTGTGCTGTCCCCTAGAGAGGCGGCTGTTACTGAGATGTCCATTCTCTATGCCCTTTATAAGAGCACTAACACTGCTGTAATCAAATTAGAACTCAGACTGTTCTCAAGTGACTTCTTATCTGCCAGCTTCAAGTGTTTTCTATCAAGGAGTACAAAGGAGGTGCTCAGAGATGTATAGAATTTTCATAAGGTTATTTTGCTGCAAGTGAAACTGTTTGCCTTTTTGATAATAAGATCAGCAGGACTATTTTGGGGTGGCTGTACTTATTTCATTAGGTATTTATCAAGATAACTTTCCCTGAGTTTTCAGAACAAGGTTTTTTTTCAGAGCTAGAGCCCATATAACAATCAGACACTCTATTCCTTCTCTCTCTTGCTTTCACTCCTGAAATACTTAACGGTAGTGCACAGTAACTACTCTTGAGGTTTTCGTCCTTCTTTCCAATGGTGTTGATAGTGCCTTTTTTGACTTTAAATTCATTACCTTAAATATAACAAAAACAATTCCACAGTTTCTGAAAAAAGATAAGTTTATTTTTCTTTGAACAAAATATCTACAATGACATGGGTGACACCATAAATTTCACATTTTTAACACTTCTGACTGCAGAGAATGTCAGTTTAAGTGCAATATGATACTGTAATACAATGAAAAGGAATCTAATCAAATCCATGCACAACACATTTATAGATTTTTTACCAAAAAAGAAGTACTTTGAGATGAAATTGCTGTCAGAGAGAACTCACAGGAGAATATTTTGAAAACTCACAGACAAGTTATTAATACACTATCATATCACTTTTTTCTGTTTTTCTTGCTGTAGCCTTTAAAAAGCCAGGATCACTAACACACAAAATACTGTATATTATGTTAAACCTTTATGTCAAAAGCTTATGGCACAATTTCTTTTTACACAGCTCACAATTCCAAATTAATGGAAAATCAGTAGCTACTTTAGTCCATTTCATCTGTTAATATCACTCTGTCATACATTAAAATACAAACATGTATGTTTCTTGCATATTTCACAAAGATGAAAGTGAAGAAGTGCAGTAATATTTGAGAATGTCAAGAAGACAGAATGAGCCAACACTTTTTCTGGCATTAATCCACTGCTTCTAGCAATCTAACCTGCTTCCACAAGCCTTCCAAACTGATAGAACTTCAGTAATTACTGGAGGTGATTGTTGCCTGAAGACACCTTTTCTGTAACCACTCCAAAACAGAACACCCGTTTTATTACTAACAAGTAGTCTTTTTTGAGATTTATATTTCTCTTAGTTGTCTCAAAAAGGAAAAAACGCTGTGAAATCTGATATTGTACTCATCTAACCATATGGTTGTGCAGTAAGGTGTGGATAAAGTTATTTTACTACCTCACAGGGGTACTGTACGTGTTACTAGCTCATTCAGTAATTTCACATTTTAAAGCCAAATTATATTCTGTTGGATTAAATTCCCATGATAGCTCAAACAAGAGCAGAAGTTGCACAAAAAGTGTATCTTTTGCAACCAATCATGTCAGCTTGGGCTGGGAACGGTATAAATAAATTCATTTCCTTCTACTATAAAATTATTGCTGAAAATAATACTTCTTTTTTTCTAAGGTTAAGGAAGACTCTTTATCTTTCCCTACTGTTAAAAAATATATGATTTTGTATAGTTTATTATATTCTATCTTTATCTACATTACCAGTCTACAGTTCTGTAAAGGATTATACACAAAGTGGAAGCAATACCTCACTCCTTAAATGTAAAGTGCACATTTAATCACCTAGATATTTCTGTCTAGTGAGTAAACAGAACCATTTCTCACACATCACAAATGATTCTTTAAAAAGCAGATTTTGGAATTAACTAGAAGAAGAGGAATCCAAAGAAAACTAATGTATGATTGAGCTGAAAAAATAATTAAATCTTAAGTAAATGCTCCGTTCTTCTTGAATTATACTAACCCATTTAAATGATACTGCTTGCTGTCAAAACTCCTTGAAAGTAAAATGTGCTTTATTTTGGTGTTAAAATAGCTGAATTCTAAGTAGTAAAATACTAGTATTCCTTATTCCCTTTCATCTTCAAGTCTCCCATAGTCTATCAGCATTATAGAGAACAAAGCTCTCCCTCTAACCATGGAAGCCTATTGTGTTGATATTTGAATATAGTTTTAAAAATAAAATGTGTTTTACTGTTTGGAATTTAAGCAGGAGTTTGGTATGGTGGTAGTTGAGTATTTCTGCTGCACCTCTAAGGGGCTTTTCTTCTCCTCTCTCAAGGTACTGAAGTTGCCAAGGACTTGTCCTCTGCAGAGCCCAGGTCCAGTGACAGTGAAATGAGGTAGCTAACTACTTCTGCCTAATTAACGGGGTCTTTTTTATATGTAGGAGAAACCCTGCTAGATACCATTTGCCTCAAGCATGTTTTCCTTGATGATTGCTTTTCTGCATTTCCACTGCCTCTTTCATGGAAGTGTAGCATAAGTACTGCAGTCTGATAAATACTGCAGAGTACCTTTCAATTCTTGTTTCTTAACATAATTTCCTGCTGCTTCACTATACAATTGCAAAAAAATCGTCTCTTACACTAATCTTAGCTGGTGTTGGTAGCTGTTGATTCCAGCTTTGCACAGAGGGCTGGCATGCCTGCTGGCAGTTTTGGACTATTCCCACTGTTAGTGGTGAATAGCAGGCATTTGTGTCTTGAGGCTTCTTATCATCTTAAATGACATTTCTTTCTTTCTCTACCATGTGACTTTATATTAAGTAATTTAGGAATAATCTAAATGAAACTTAACTTTAAAGTTATGATTTCTTTTGAAAAACACATTATTAGTGGACTACAGAGACTTCTGTTACCTTGGCAAATGTGATGGTTCCATTAAAAAAGTCCGCAAAACCATCAGCTCCAGAGAGATCTTGGTTCCATTGTATCAAAATAGAATCACATGCCAAATGTTATGTGCATTTGAAAACAGCCCTTAAACAAAATACAGTTGGCTTTGCTGATAACAGAAACAAGTTAACATCCCTTTCCATACAATATAACTAACCGTAACTTTGAGAGAGGTGAATATCAGCCATAAATTCGTGATGCCCTCTCACACACCTTCATAAGCGAATGAGATTTTTTGAAACATGCATATAAAGAAATCAACAACAAAGCAGAGACAATATCAGGAAAAAAAAGTTAAAAAGTGAATTGAATTAATTTTAGATATAAATGAAGCAAAACTATAAAAGAATAATAGTTTTAAAATAAAGGTGGATTATACATGTCTTTTCTGACACAGTTTAAGAAAATGTGAGAGCTACTATTAGAGAACCTCTCTAACTAATCCTTAGAGGAGAACAATAACAAACGAAACCAAACCCAAGGTTGCTATGTTACAATCCCTAGTGCAGAGTTCCATTGCTTCTGTTACTTCACATGCACCATGCCTTTGGCGGCGCACCAGATGTTTGCCTCCAGCTGATTCTGCTTTTCTATACACATTCTGATCATCAACAAAGCATACATTTTAAACATGTTTAAAATAAAAATATTTTGCAATGAGAATCAGCCTCACTTACTGGGATTAGAGTATCTAATAATTCTAAATGCTATATTTCCACATTTTAGCAAGGTTTTGTTCTGCCAATAGATTGACAAAAGTAAATACTCTTGCCTACACACTATGCCATAAATGTGATATGTGGTGTTATAATTCAAAGAAGCAACTAATATGACTTATTTAAACCTAAACAGGAAAGATATTTTTAAGAGTTTTAATAGTTGTTCTCCTATTTATTAATGTGAAATACAGTAAATGTAAAAGACCATCCAGGTATTTTTTAATGTTTTAGAACAGCTGCACGTTTTTTTCAAATTTGTGAAGTGCTTCTTAACCAGTACCTAGGCCATATTAATAAACTTCAAAGAATGAGTCAGAAAATTGGACACATTCATAAATTAAACTTCCTGTAATTATGTAATATATAGGAGATGAATGTGCATAAACATAACTGTTTTCATCCTCCAAATGCTTCGGTGAAGCAGTTGACTCTGCTTTCAGTTTCGGTCCAAGATCTCTTTGCATTGAATCAAAATGAAGCATTGCAAAATTTTGATGTAATTTGTCTATTTCACAAGCCGTATGAGTTTTATGAATTGAGAAAGAAAACCCTTAAAATATAAAAAATATTAAAAAGTATGTTTCAATTATCAAAGCATAAGTAATTAAAAGAAAAACAATCCTTTGCAGGAATCAATACTTTACAAATTTTAATATATTTCTCATATGATATGTAGACTCTTAGGCTGTTTACCTTGTGCTGTCTGAGATTATTTCAACATACACCCTCTAGGGGAACAGTAATATGAAGTACATTGAATAAATTATATGACTTAAATATGTTAAATTTGTTCATTGCAAAACCACCAGCACTGTCCTTAAGACTAGATCAAGTCCTTTAAACTGTTGTCTCCAATCAGGAATTTGCCATTATATTGTAAAATTAAAATAAAGCTTACAAACACTAATGTATTCTGTAATACTATGGAATTTACCTAGGGTATTCTGGAAATATTTTTAAAATTAAAAATACACCAGGATTTAAAAAATTTAAGGACCATCAAAGAATACTGTACATTTATACCACTATGTAACAGTATATATAAATACTTGGCAGTAAAGCTTCAGTAGAGAGTGATTTTCAATGAAAAAGTTATTAATATTTAGTTTGACAAGGAAAGTTTGCAATAGCAGATGTATCTTCTCTGGGTGTCATTCTTCCATCCCACTGTAGCTGGTCATTGCAGGCCGTGCTGGATCCTTTTTCTCCCCCTCATTGCTTGTAATTCTTCTAATCACTCCTCTGATGTGCATTTTTAACAAGAAACCTCCTGTTGACTGTGACAGCCAGATCTTTATGTCCTGCAAGCCTTAATCTTGTTATTGGTGAATGTCCTCATGCCTGATGATTTTGTAGATTACCCAATAAAAAATGTTGAAAATCAGAAAGGCTAATGGGAAACAAGCTCTGGATATTGTGTCTATCTTCTTGGCCCGGTCAATGAATACCTTTCTCATCTCATCAGGGCTTTTTGGTACAGCTTGAGCAGGATTATTTGGCCCCTTTTGTGTCATTCCGTCTTTTGCTTGCACACATGGGCCCACTCCATATGCTGTAATGCTAAACTGACTATCACGTGTATCATCATCCTGTTGGGAAAAAAAAAGGAAAGAAAGAAGAGCAAGAAGTTTTTTTTTTTTAATTATTATTTACAGAAACCTTACCTGCTTCTAAATAGCAGTTGCACCATTACCTCATTGACTTCTTGAATCCACATCTTATCTTAACCTGTTGAAATTTCATCCCTATCAGAGTCTGTTAAAAATATTGCTGGATCCTTAACAAGCACAGCATTTTTCTATTTGTTTATAGATTCTGTAATCTATTTAGTGAAATGAGAAAGCGTAGTAAACTAGTGGTAATTGGGCACACAATTCAGTTTAACTTTCCCCATTTAGAGTAAATATGTGGAGTCTTCAAATGGACAAACTTCAAACTGGTCTTTTAGAAAACAGCTATTAAGTCTGTAGATTGCTTTACAACCTGGGATCCTGGCCTCTGGAGATACTCCTCATAAAATCACTAATGAAGTGCACATTAATTATGTTAGTGAGAATTCTGCCTATCTGGCCACTGTATATTTAATTAATCTTATCTGCATGCCTAATTTCTGCTGTTCCCTGTGAATGCATCAGATAAAGAGAATAGCACATAAAGTGTCTTAGTTTAAAAAAAAGTCAATGGAAGCTAAAGGCCTGAATTTTCTTCTGACTCATTCTTCTGTCAATTCAGGGGAAAACTGGCAAAGACATTCAGGATTAAGGAACTATAAAAGAAAGTGATTCTTAATTACATGCCACAGAAACAGAAGCGGATGTTCTGAAGAAATACATATTTTCATAGCATAAAATTAAACAATGTAGCGTGTCTGGAGACATATTTTTTACTCCTGTTCATCTGGTTATAGGTATCCTTAAGTAATAAGAAAGGCACACATGCAGACAAATAAACGACACATAGTCTGTGAAGTCAGGGCTAAATTTGGTTCTGAAATATATTCCAGTGTACTCCTTCATTATGTAGGTTACCCAAGAATAGTCAGGTGATTTTGATGGCATTCACCATTTTTTCAATACTAATTTTAAATTCAGGAATGTCTATTTTTCATGTCTAGTTTAGCCTAGTTGCTTTAGCATTCTACACTTTTATGAAATATAGAAATTACTATGTTAATTCTTAAGTATTTTGAAAAATAATTTACGTAAGTATTATAAAAGGAGCTGAGTGGCTGTCAATTTTTTTTTGTAGGAGAATTTTTGATATTTTAAAGCTCTTCCTAGTTTAAATTCAAGTAAAAGGCTAAAAAATATTTATTTGGCAAAGCAAGTCAAATAATTATGTTTCAATTCAATAGTTTTTTTTTTTACTTCATCCTCTTACTTTATACAAATGCAATTTCTCAATAGCACAACTTAAATCCAAAGTTCCAGATTTTTCATTTTGAAAATATCTGTGACATTTTGAAAATCTGAAAACATTTTTCAATGAAGAATTAATTTTAAACATATTTAAAGCTTCCATCTAATAATTGCTAATAACTTTGTTTAAAAAAAATTCCAACAAGGTTTATTATCAATATTAGTTGAATATGTTAGCTACAAAAGAATGCAGGTAAATTACTAAGTTTGAAGTGAACTATTTGGCCATCAGCATGACCATCCAGCAGAGCTGTAGTTACCATCCAACTGAAATAGTTCTTCATATATGTAAATTGAATAAGTATAGAGACTGATATAGTTTACTGAAACTACTACTTCTAATTTTTTTTCTATTTTCTATTATATTTCTACTATTAGAATTTGCCTTTAAAAAATAAAAAGGAAGAAAAATTAACGTGAAAGAAAAGGAGGAGGAAAAATCACTGACTGACTTTACTATGGAAATGAAAAACAGAAATACAAAATGATAGGATCATTATTTGATGACGTGATAAAACAGAGATTTAATTACTGCAATAGTGTTCCTCTCCTGTCAAATAAGAATGGGAAATAATACCTTTAATGTAGTTGTATTCTGGACTAGTTATAGTCTTGTGTTCCAGTTAAGATAAGGATTAAGTCATAAATGCATGTACTGTGAGAATTTACCATGAACTTGCCATTTAAACACCTTCATATGTACATTTCAGGGTTTTGTCTTTTCATGTTTCTCCAGAAAATAATGCTTATGATTGCACAGGCTGAGAAAGATAATAAAATTAATCTTCTGAGTAGAAGATTTCAGCTATGCATGTTTTCAGGATCAGGCACTATATGCTAAGACTTTACTGTCTCTGTTTTAGGTTTCCTTGAATGGCATGATCCCCTAGAAGGTTTTAAAGGCCAGGTCTCTCCTTATTTTTGTGCTTGCAGACATCCTGTGTTTCATCTGCAAGCAGACTGCTTGGAAATGCTCTCTGTTGTTGAATTGATGTGAAGCTCCTTGTAGGAATCCAGCATTTCTGCCCAGTGTCTGTTGGATGGTGCCTCCGTGAGGGCAGGCAGGATGGCTGGAGGCAGCCAAGCCACACCATAGTGTTAGGGCTGGTGGATATGCAGGAAAAGGCACCTTCCGGAACATACCAAGAGCCTCCATAACTCTTTTCAGGGGCAGCAGCTTGAATATTCAAAATGTGGTTCTGCCAGTTTTCCAGCAGATTCATAAGCAGAGAGATCACTAGGTTGGCCTCAGATTCATATCTGAGGGTGCTTGTGCACAGCAGGAAAGACACAGTTACTGCTATTATCAATACTAGCTTTGAATGCTTTTTTGAAGGCATTTATGTCAGTGAAACTCCTTTTCTTTTTTCTATTGATTGACTTGGCTAAAGTCCCTCTTTTTGACTAGAAATATGTCTCAGAATGCATGTGTCTGAGGCTACAGATGTAGAAATCATCTAAAGGACAAAACCCTGTATGACCCAGTTGACAGTATTTACAGTGAATCTTTCTGAAAAAGTCCTGCATATTGGCTGAATTAATAAAATTATTTTTTTAAAATGATAAGGAAGCTTTTGTTTCTTTTGTGCACTTTTTAATGTATCATCACTAAAGAAAACTATTTCTTACAGATTTTTGATAAAACATTAAAAATCTTATTATGAATGAACTTTAGTAAGAGTTTGATTTGAATGCACGTTTCACACATTCAGATTTAGAATTAACGACTTCAGAATTGTTCTGCATGCAGTTACATTTAAATATTTTATCATTTCTATTGAAATTACTATAATTAAGGCATGAAAAAAATGTAGATAAAAGGTTTTATTTGGAAAGTTAGAATTCTTTAGTGGTCTGAAGGAAATTCAGTTCATTTATTTCTGTACCAATGTTGTTGTACAAAATACTTAGCTATAAATTAATAGAAAACTGTGAGTTTTGTGGTCTTGTGACTACAAGGCACTTGTGTCCATGTGCCTAGTAATACATTTATCTTGAGAAATAACATGCATAAGGGCTGAAAATAACTCCATAGCCATTTGATTGTAAGGTGTGGTAACAACTTGGAAACTTATTTGAAGCCTTGACTTTGGTAATCTGAACACTATCTTTTTTGCTGTTCAGTTTTGAGAAGGAAAGCGGTAGTGAGTTGTTTTGCACTACAAACAGTGTCAAATTTTAGTACTATGTTTTAATCCAGATTTAAACAGGTCAAGATGGGTTATGAAATTAACAAGACAGTACCTTTACTAACATTTCACGTCATCACATACAGGTAGCAATGAAGGTATATGAAGTTCACATGGGAAGATGTTATTTCAGACAAAAGGACAGGGCCTCTGTTAATGGTTGGATATCACATTATGACAAATGGGACATCTTCTTCATAGTTTACCCTTAAATTTGTACTGTAGATTTGAGGCAAAGTCCCGTCTATACGTCCTGTACATCTCAAGCCATTGCTATGTTGTAATGATTCACTGATTTCATTTCCATCAAGAACTCCCTCAAAATACTTTCATCAAAATGGATGGTTGACCAAAAAGAAAACAAAAGAAAAAAGGTGTGATTATCATTAAAGACAATCTAGTTTGCATGTCTATTTTCCTCTCTAAAGATATGGTGATCTTTAGATTTTGAAAATAGAACTAAAAGAATGAATATCCCCAAAACTTAAATATATTGACAGCTAACCTAAAACCAAATTGTTGTTATTCAGTATATGTACCCAGTTAATATTGTTACCATGGAATGTAAATGCAACTAGGAAAAAGCACTGATCATAGGTGTGTTTCAGTATCCCTGTATGACTTCTAATTCTGCCATTTTTTTCCTTTTGTCTTTTAAGAAGGAAGTGAATAATTAACACTCATTCTGAAGGAATGGTAACATAATATTTCTGAATAGTTCTTTCCACTGGCCAGGTTTCTTTTTTTGCCAGAGAACTGTGGCTCATATACTAAGTATCAAATGAAGTCTCAAATTTGGAACCAAAATTCCCCTGTTCTCAGGATTCATTACGCCACTTGTGCAATCATAAAGACATTAGGCCCTTTTAAAAAAACTCCTATACCTACTGTGATGCTTATCGGAAAACAGCATTGGTTAGGTTGCACGTTATGTTGCAACAACAGCTTTTATTTATAAATGAATTTATAAAACAATCCCAAGCACTTCAAAATTTTTGTACAAACTGGATTGGGCCTCTGAAAATAAATTTTCCTTTCAGAAAGAAGGAAATTTGGAATCACTGGGTGAAGTCCATACTTACAATCATAAAAATGGTGGCCAGAGGGTGCAGTTATACCTAAGAATTGCTTTTGATGCTGCTCTTAGTGTTTTCTGGGAAATGAGGCTGCAAATGAACTAGATGGTGTAAAAAAGAGGCAGTGACTATAGGTGGAAAAAGCATAAAGAAAATGGCAGGGATAGATGAGCTTTGGATGCCAAAATGTCTTGTTGCAGCTCTGTACATAATTGCAATTTGTATAACCATAGAATTACTGCAGGGATCTTATTCGAGTTCAAACACATGCTTCTTAAGAGAGAAATTCCAGTTCCTCCGTGTTTTCAATCAACATTGAGAAGGTATAACCCCTAGTTTTAATCAATTTTAAAAATACTCCAACCTATGAAAACCTGCAAATTTATTTGAGGATCTGTTTAGAAATAAAATGGAATTCAATGATTTGAACAAAGCATCTGAAAAATACAGGAGAGTCAGTAAGTACGACATTTAGCCAGAAATACACAACTTTGCATTAGATGGAAAGCCAATGGCTCTGCAGTAGTTCTGGGAAAAGACCCGGAAGATATAGAAGATCACAATCTTGATATGGGTCAATCACACGATGTTGTTTAAAAGGAAAATGGTAGACTGGTTTGGATAAACAAATGTACTACTTGCGTCATTTGATCCTTTGGCTGCTTTCAATTGTTACTGTGTAGGTTTCATGTTGTTCATGTTGCAAACACAGTTTTGAGGAATTATGTGGACTTATTAGGAGAATTTCCAGGGAAGGTGAATGAGAAAAAAGTGAAACACAACAAAAACCCCAAAACAAACCAAAACAAAAAACTGTATCCACTGGTAATATTTATAGAAAAGACTGAATGGAAATGTGCAGATGGTGACATGAAGGAATGAAGTAGTCTGGTTTCTGTGTCCTTTCTAGACAAGACATGACAGGACAGAAAATGCATTAGTAAAAAAACCTTTTTAAACAATTGGAATAGATTTCAGGGGAGCTTGTGGAATTTTTATGACTGGGATGAATTAGGTATGAATGATCTTAAGTCAGGAAAAAGGATCCACTTACCTCCCAAAGACACTGAAATTCAATCATAGGACTATTGCTTTGGTTACTTGGTAAAAGTAAACATTTATTGCAACAGGCATATCTTTCTAATTTCAAGGAAAATGGACTTTGGAAATCCTTCACCTGCCCTATTGCAATTACCTATTATTCATAAATGATGTCTCCTTTCAACAGATACCTGAAATGAAACATTTTCAAGCTGATCTATTTTTGCACTTTTGCAACATAGTCAAATCACTAGAAGTTTTGCTGCACCCTTGTAGATAAAATGGCAGTGGCAAAAAAAGTCTGTATTCAACAATTAGAATTCACCTGGTAGAAAAAACTGATCTTAGTAAAATGTCCCAAGATGGTAAACATACAGAATGAAAAAGTCTAATAAGTTATCCTATCTGCCTTATTTCTATAATAGTTTTGGACATAAATACTGAAAATAATAGTGTTTTTCTCTTTGCCAAAGAAGAAAATGTAATGTTCAAGGAAGGCCCTGAAGTTTATTTTAAATGCAGCCTTTTTACGTAACTTCTTTTCACCTCTTGACTTTATGGTCAAATGAACATTTCTTAATATACGGTAGTTTTAAAAGTCAATGCAATCTGATCCCTGACAGCCAGTGGCTGTTTGACCTACTCCAAAGGAATAACAAACATACAAAACTTTATAATCGTGAGCTGTAGTAACCAACTTTGAAAAAGACAAAGGAAGAAGGAAAACCAAAGGAAAAAGTTACTCTGAGTTATGATCCTAGGGCCTGCATTTCATGTTATAAATTGTGGTGAATAAATAATAACATTTGTGGTAAGGAAGGCTAGTTATTAACTGCAGTTTTTAATCTGTAAGGCATCATTAATTATTTGTATACCATAGGGTTTAGGATGTGATCCAAGTTTCTTTTTGAGAGATAAAATCTCCATGCTGTAATGTTTCAAGTCCTGTATACATGTTGGGCAAGGAAAGGTTTAATAAAACATTGAGAAAGAGAGAAGCAATTGGCTGAGCTGTCCCTAGAGCTTGGTGAATACCTGAGGTGTATTCTCAGAGGTTAACTCTGTCCAGGAGCTCTAGCTCTACATGTAATTGGAGTGAGTTAAGAAACATTTAATTAAATTATTATTTTCTGAAAAATTACTAGTTTTCTAAAATCACAACCTTGCATAGGAACAAAACATTTTTTGGTAAACTTAGACTGAGAAGCTTGTCTCATGATGAAACATATAGGTACAGGGAGGAAGGGAAAGCATATGCCCCTGAAAATATCTAATAACCTCATCTGAAGTGTCTTATAAAGACCAACATTGAAATGGATGTCTCCAGAATCAAAGCAGAGTACTTGCTACTTTATTGTACACTCTAAAGTTTTTAATTCTAATCCTTTAATTTTATGAGAATTTAGCAGGCAACCTACCTGAAGCTAAGGACTCTCTAATGAAGTGTAACATTAGAATAAGGACTTTTAAGTGTAAATTCAAAAATACCATGATCCAGAAAAACAATGTCTATGCAGTCATTCATGCACAAACTTTTTTTTTTCTTTAAAAGGTCTTCTCTTAGAAGTCCTTTTTATATTGTCGTTCCTTCCTCACATACCTCTAGGCTGAAATTTAATTGATTGTGATTGCTGAGCGAGTGTCTGGTGAGTTTGAAGTCTTGCAAAGAGGGAGCTGAAAAGAGATTTGGTTTGATTCTGAGGAAGGAAAATACTACCTGCCAGTTCCTAATTCTGTGGTCCTAATAATTGAGCTGCATTTAAGAAAGATATCACTGAAATTGAATATGGTAAATTTGCTTGAGATCCAGAAGAAACAATAATACATGGTGAGAAAGATGAATGGACTAAAAGTATAGTGACATGATACATCACTTACTGCAGCTCTTTGTATTTGATACGATTCAGTTGTTGTGACTTACCTACCCTCTGTCCAGTAATCCATGTCTGCCCCACCCCATTCTTCCCATTCCAAACCTTTAAGCAGCTTTCAGAGAGCTGCCATATTTCAAGAACAAACACCTTGTCACAAAACTGCTGTTTTTGCTGCTACTGCCAGCAGGAAGAAAGAAGCACATTTTTCACAGGGTCAAATGCAAGTACTTGCAGTCTGAATCATCCTCTAGTCTACAGTACCTGAGTTTGTACAGCTGAAGAAGTCTGCGACTCAACACAGAGGGACAGGCAAATGTATGAAAATGTCATTTTCACTTGACTGTCTGGCCTGCCTTTTAACACGGAGTCTCACTTACAGAGACTGCTTAGGTAGGCTTTGCAACAGTGCAGATTTTCAGCATCTTCTGAGTGAGAGGCAAACTTGTAAAATATGTTCTCCTGGTGATGTAAGCAGTAGACTGAGGTAAGTCTTCAGGAATGAAAGATGATTGAACTGAGTCATGTTGCTATGGTCAGACTTCCATCCACTTGTAACATTCTAGATAGTGACTGATAGTTAGGCTCTGCATGACATCAGTTGCGGGGGGGTACTCATTTAATAAGTAGGCTGGAAAACTATTTACACTTTGTAAAATCTGAAGTAGGAGTTACATATTGTTGTAAGAAATTTTCCTTATTTCTTGATTTAACTGCAGATTTCAGAGTTCAAACTTGAAGCCTTAGCTGTTTGGCTTGGCACACTCCTAGTGAGTTATTTTACTGGTAGTCTGGATAGCTCCAGCTATAATATAAATACTAATAACCATTACCATAATTAAGTTTCTTGCTAGTAATATGAACAACTAACTCAAAATTAACAAGACAGAAAAAAAACCCCCAAACTTACCAGCCTTTTAAAGTAAAATGTTTGTTCTTCTACCAATAATGTTATTTGAATAAGTACTTTGTGTATTAAAAAATATTTGCATGAAACCCAGCTGTTAAGGCTTTGAATTGAGTATTAGAATGAAATTAGGAAACAACATTTGGTGAATCTTAATGTCGTAAAAACTGTTGCAAATACCAAAAAGTAACATTTATTCACTGAAGTATAATCTAACTCTTATAACAAAGTGAAATTCATGCTCGTGCAGATGGCTCCCACATGGCCCATGCCTCTTTTAAATCCCTCTTAATCCCTCTTTCAAGAATTCAAGTTGGATTTATGCAATTCATAGTCCTTGTAGTGACCCTCTACCTATAGCGAATTTTGTGCTGTGCTGCCATTTTATTTATATTGCCACTTCAAGCTGCAGTATGTTTACCAAATCAACCCTGTATCCCGGCATAATTCAGTCAGACCCTTCCAAAGCTGTGAACACCGTTACTTTTACCTTGCTCTTCTTCCTCTTGCGTCGGAACCGCAGAAGTTCTTTATGCTGCCTTGAGACAAAGTTTACAGCTGCATACTCCAAAAGTGCAGAAAATACAAAGAGCAGACACACCGCCATCCAGATGTCAATGGCTTTGACATATGACACCTATGAGAGGAGACGGGAGAAGCCCGAGCATGTTAAAACCACAGATGCAAAGTTTAGTATTGCATGTCAGGAGGAAGTGCATTAATATATCCACATCCCAACAATACTTTTATGGAACAAAACTTAGCATGAAAGTTAGGTAATAATAAGAACAACAATTCGACCTATAAATGTCAAGTTTTTGTTTAAAAAATTTTTCTCTGTTACAAAATGTGTTTAAATCATTAACAGTTCCTTATGGTGCACTGTTTATTACATCACAAACCAAATAATCCTCTAAAAACACATGCTCTTCCTTCATTTGTTCCACTGAGATCTGTGAATGACACTGAGGAAGCAAAAAATAGCTTGTAGCGGGACCAGTGGGAATTCCTGTATTAAAATGGATGTGGCCAAAAGTTCCTGGAATAAAAATTAGGTAGAAGAAAGGAGATAGGTGTACAGGTTTGATGTGTTCATTCTCTGCTAATATAGGCACAGTAAATTAGTCCTGTAGCTTTGACAAAGTGAAGGTACTGTTTGGAGCTGTTAAGGTTCACATTTCTCTACGTTTTAATGTAAATGTGTCTGTAACGAGTGAGCTAATAATTTAGGCAGCTTTGAGAAAGGAATATAATTGAGAATCTATGGTTAGAATCTATGGCCTTTGGACTTTCAGTCACATCTGCTAGCATGTCATCAGATACCAGGATGTGAAAAAGGATGAGCCAGTCAATTGTTAAGCAATTTAAAAATAAGCTGTAGTACTGAATAACAATTAAATTGTTTTCACTGCTTGCTAAGGTTTATAGAATTAACTAGATATGGGTCTGGCTAAATAGTTGAGAAAGGGAAGAATCAGAATATACTTGGCTGGAGAATCAAAAATCCTCTAAATATTTCAAAATTATTTATCTGTTTAGAAAATGATTGGATGCTAATAATTAAAACACAAGGTTGGCAAAGTGTTTGTCACATAACATTATGATTAATATAGTACAAACAAAGGAAATTTTGCCTACCTTTGGAAGAGATGCTCGTGAACCTGAACTTTGTGTTGTCATGGTCAGTACAGTTGTTATGCCTAAAGCCACTCTGGCTGGAGCTGCATCCATATTGATCCAAAATGACACCCAGGAGAGAATCACGATCAAGAGGCTCGGTATGTACATCTGGATGAGATAGTAACCCATCTGCCTCTCAAGGTGAAATCGGACTTCGATACACGTAAACTTTCCTTTTTACAACAAAGAAGAAATATTCAAGAGAAACAGAATGTTTTTACTGTCAACATCTAGTGCACACTCCTAAAGAATCTATGCTATGTCAAATATATTTGTTCCCTAGAAAAAGATTTATGTTTTGAATTCTCTACAGTGATTTTTAATAAACACAGTCCCCATCATAACAGGACTATCTACTGGAAAGAAAAAAAGCAGAAAACCTGAAAAATTAAAAATTTGATAAGCTCTGAAATTCTTATTTTTTTACAAAAAACAAACTGCAATTCATTATGACAATAGGAAATTTCCTCTGTGAGATCACGTTTTTTGCCACTTGTGATTTGGAAATGCTTCTGTGTACAAAGAAAATGCTTGCTTCCCCAATGTGTAATATCTCCTTTGTGTTTTGGTTCAATTTTAAGCTTAATTTTATTTTTATTAAACTAAAAATTGGGAAAAACATAGCAAGATCAGTATGGGCATTAGGTTGTCAATAGGAGAGTCTGCTAAATCTCTTCCTGTGTTCCCATTCAAACTGTTCCAGCTCATAAGTGAAATGACCAAGTTTCAAACACAGATTGAAGACTAAAAAGACCAGAGATTAGGAAACTTTAGGAAGAAAATTAAATGACCTAGTTTTATCTAGGTACTGAACATAAAGCAACTTCTACTGACTTAATCAAACCAGAACAACAAAAACCAAACTATTGTTAGCTCATAAAAATTCCATTAACCCATAATTTTATATTAGCCAGGTTGTTGTGGGGTTGGATTTTTTTTTCCACCCTGTAATCTGTAGATTATTTTGCAGATCTTGACCTGGCCTCATTAGATTTTCTAATTCTGCTCAATGGTCATATTAGTCACATAAGAATGGAGCTGAAGGCAATGCTGTCACTGTGTGTGTATACATAAAACAGTTTCTCACATCAACAAATACACATAACTCAGTTTTCTTCCTTATTTTGAGAGAAAACATTTCCTAATTCTAAATTTAACAAGGAAGGTTATATAGTTATATATTTCTTAAGTGGTATGAAGCTCTTTGATTATGTTTTCCACTAGTTTTTGATAGCTATTTTCCTAATCAATTTTTACTTGCCAAAATACCATTTTATACAAAATTTTTCCACATTAAAAAAAAATAGCAATTAATAGTGATTTGCTATTTTTCAGATTAAAAAATTATGTAATGGATTTATGAGTTTATCCTATACTAATATATTGTGTTTTATCCTGTGGCAGTAGTGTTAGGCATACAGAAATGAACTTCAGATAAAGTCAAACTGAAATATTTTTATTCTAGGGATATTAAGTGCTTCTGAACTTCATTATTTTCATAACTTTTTTTAACAGGCCACTAGTTTTTCTATGATGTCATAATGAATGTAATTTTATGATATTTTTATTCTGCTGAGGAAGTAAAAAAAATTTAGAAGGACATTTGTTATGATGTTCAATTTTAAGATTACATTCTGCATTGCAGGAATTTTATATCTGCAAGCTCAATTATTAGTTCCATTCCTAATTGCCAGTGTTTTCTGAATCCTATCTACACTCCCAAAATCCGTGTCCCAGATCCTGGCTCAACCATCTGCTGTCCAAGCTTCAGGACTGATTTCTGCCTCAGTCATGGGATGAAATCCTGGTTTAAAAAAGTGAATGGGAATTTTGGTGTTTACTTCAGAAAAGGTCAGGATATTCCCCTACATTTCTCTTCCATGGTCTTCAGAAGGATACTGATGCAATTTACTCTTTCACTTAACAATTCAGTACACCCCACATAATCAGAAGTTCTGCACTGACTGGCCTTTGTTGAAATCATATTCTTACTTCAAATTGGTTCTTACCCGGAAGATTTCTCTTTTTTTGTGACATTCATTCTGTTAATTCAGCTGCCTTGGACAGCAGCAGTCTCTGTCTCATACCTCACAGTAAATCGTGCTGGTAAGGAGTGACAGAAATGCACCAGCCCAATCTAGGTCTAAGCAAAGCCATTTTATTTGGCATCATATCAGTAAGAATTGTTCAGCATGCAACATTTTCTTCTTATAGGCTACTATATTCTCCTTTCAAAACAAATTAGGAAGGAAAACTAAGGAGCATCAGTGTGTAATATATGCATGTGCATATATGAAGTGTCAATAAATATTAGCTGTTGTTTGTAAGTTGTTTTTTTTCCATCCAGAGAAATGTGGGATAAGTGACCTGAGTTTCTTTTCTGAGGACTCCAGTGGACTTGAACTATTACAGACCACTCAGCACAAAAATTCTGTGGCCCTAAACAGTGAACAGTAAATAATAAAGTAGCTCTGATATGGATTATTTAATGTAGTTGCAAATTTGACAGATCTAACTGAACTAAGGAGAAAGAGAAGAATGGTTGTGAGCAACAGAATCCCAAAAAAATTAAAGAGTCTCAAAGTAGAAAAATACCTTTGCTTAGCTCCACAACATATACGACTTAGAGCCCTGCCTTTGTCTTAGACCCAGCAAGTTTATGGACTTGCCAGATGCCTATCCAGTGCTTCCTAGTCAAGAGTACTGTGTTGCACTGAAAAATTAATACATAAAAAATCCCCAGGAAGATGGGTGGCTACCCTGTTAGACACTCTTCTCTGCTGCTCTGCTACTGAGCATTGGAGAAAGGGAGAAGATGGAGTCAGTCTCAGCACTGCAGTTGAAGCAGTTGCTGGTCTAAGTGTGAAAGAGTTGATGTTAGCTTTTGCCTTTTCTGACTGAAATCAGAACCACCTGCATAAACTTGGCCAACAAAGCTGAAAAAGAAAACACTTGCACTAGCAGATGTGAGCTTCAATTAGGAGGCAGCCAGCAGAGGCTTTGCTGCTGTTTCCCACCTGAAGCAGCATTCAGTGGTGGGTCTCCTTTCTCTTCCTGTATTCCGTTTCAAATTCAAAGCCAGGTTAGCTGTGGTTTAATCTATTTGACTGGATGCTTGAATGGATCAGAAGAGACATATCCATAAAGTCATCTCAGCTGGGGAATGAGATAGACAAGCAACTAAGAGCATTGCTCTAATAATTCATTTGCAGTACATAAAAGGTAAGATCTAGTTCATTTTGATATGCACTGTGAATGTCACAGAGAGTGCCTAGTAGGAGGACAGGAATCCCTTGAGGTACTGTGGTTTTGCTGAGCTGTGCAACAAATTAAGACCTGATGGTAGTTTCAGATTAAAGCTAAGTATAAGAGTGCACACAATCCATAAAATGGATTTTTGTAAGGCAAAAGAAAGAAAAGCTATTGAGGGCTTCCTAAAAGAAATATTTTTTCCTGAATTGAGGTTACATTTTTTGTGTTCATATGTCTAGTCTAACCAGGTATTTAAGTGTGCGAAAGGTGCCAAAGTGCTGACTTGATAAATGTTGTACCTACGCATGTGAAGTGAACGCACTGGTCTATAAGCATGAGATGGTGCATTTTTGTCTCTTACCCTTATTCTTTGGTAACAACAATGTTAGAGCTGCTGGACTGGCATGATTTCCATGCAATGTCCATGCTGAAACCATTAGTGTAGTGAAAAAATATATATTGTAGTCAGTCTATATGATTTTTCTTTTCCCCAGAAAGCATAAATTGCTTTTCTTTGGAGTCAGTATCTAGATCGTGTACTTTTTTGCTGTTGTTTCTTCCATGGCCAGCTGTGAGTAACCCAAAAAGAGCACTTTTCTACTTCAGGTCATCTTCACACTACACAGCCTTCTCTGATTGTGGCACGTGCTGTTTAGAAAGTGGGCTATTCAGGCAGCAGTATGCTTGTGTCATTAAAAGGTACTGTCAGTAGTGTGGGATGTGCAAGGGAAATCAAGCATAAGCAGTAAATTCTATAGATTCATCTGTCTCAAACTGTCCCAGAGGTAAGAGTTGGTAGGACTTAAAAATATTTGTATCCTTTTAGCAGCCCTTAAGATGTCTTTTGGGGAAAGCTTTTCTTACTGTACCCCTACAGCGTCATAAACCTGTTACAATTCCCAGGAAGGCTGAGTAGCTGCTTCTGAAGCTATACATAAAGTTTTAATAAGGAAGAATTACTTCAGGATTCTGAGTCAAGGAAATAGTGTGCCTGAGAAATAATTAAGAAGGGACTAATAATTATTAAACTACTATGAAATTAAAAATTAATAGCATAATAAATAATGAAATTATAAGTATAAACAAACAAGAAAAGAATTAAGCATGCAGAGTTCAACTGTTAATCCATGCAGAATGGAGGATCTGCTGAAGTATCTTGATACTACTTTAGATAGTAGTAAATGGTAGTCTGACCTTGTAAGTAATTGATAATTCTAATAATTGATTTACTGTGAAATGTTTTATGGCTATAGAGAGGACTGTGGCTTAAAAACTATATACCTTAATGAAATTACATGAATCTATTTATTTAAATTAAGAATCTTATGCTTGCTGAATAGAGATGATTTAAAGCTTAGCAAAATTGAAGTAAGTTAAGCAAATCTGAATAAATCTTTATGGAGCTCTGTAGAATATGTGTCTTGGATCTGGGATGCAGATATTTCATATTCTGATTCCAACACACCTGTCAATATGGATGTAGACTACACAATTCTGATTTTACCAGTGTCTGATAGCCAACAAGCAGTCAGTCTAGCAGCCAAAATATTGCTAGCTATGGAGATTTGCTAACAGAATCCTGGGGCAATTGGACTGTGATGATGTTCCTCTGCTACAGCACTTCATTTTTCCCCTTGAAAAACAGCTAGAGACAAAGACTTAGCATGACATTAGGTACTGAGAGACAGCAGGAAAGGAGAAAGGGAGAGTGAGACTACTTCAGTGGCTAGGATATGCTCAACCTAAATGGCTGACTTACTTAGATTTAGATCTCTTAATACAATAGAGAGCTTCTCCCACTTGTCTGTCTTTCGGAAAGTCATTTCTTAAGCACCTCAATTCCCCTACTCTCCATATCCCTATAGAGATCCTAAGTTCAAAATGAGTTTGAAAATTGCATGAGACAGAGTATTTACCTCTCAGTGTTATTCCAAATCTCTGCTGTGTTTTACATTTAGACTTGTAAAAAACAGAATTTGTCATCTTATGTGGAAAAGATAACATATTGCAAAATCCAGCTGACATGCTTTTCTCTATAGAGATACAAGCAATGACAGTTCTTTCTTCTCAAGACAAAAGTCACAGACTCTTCTTCCAAAATGAAGCAAAAGGTGGACTCAAGAAACAGATTTTGTATGGATTGATGTAACATGGCTATTGCACCTTATGCCTTTGACTGTTTTCTTAATACCTTGGATTCACTGGTTCTTACTAAATGGTTATCACTGCAATGCTTTGAGTATTCCTATCTACTCTCTGTACAAGGACAAATATTTATTCAAAACAAATGTCTGCTGCAGGACAACCCACACTGAGAATAGTTCATGACATGCAATATATATTGTGAATATGATCTTACTGCAGGCCATCACAGACCTTCCCGCTGCTGTATTTTTCCAGCCCTTTGGTAATGCTGGTTCTGGCACTTGTCTCATCCTGAGCTGGGAAACTTCAGTGTGCTAGTTAGTAGAAAGCTAGTCCTTTAAATACCCGTGTGTTAAAGCCCCAGACAGATGAAGTTTGATCAGTATTGTCCTGAGACAAAATCATTCATCATGTAATTAATTAAGGCTTTTATTACAGGTCCCGCATATATAAACCCTAATGTTTTAACTAGTACACAGGGTGGGATCACCCTGGCAAAGGTTATTGCCTTCAGTGAGAGTGTGGCCATTGACTTCAAGTATCTTCAAACAAAACAGACTGGTGAAAAAAAAAGGAAGCCCCCCAAAAAAGGCGTTTTTATTTTTAAAGTTATTAATGTTGAAAGAAAATTTTCTGAGGACCATTTTATCTTCTTACTGAAAAAACTGTTTAGCTGAAAATAGACAGTCTCAGGAGGAAATAAAACTGTACAGCCCTAAGAGGGATCACATAGACCACCAGCACTTTCCTTTTGCCTTTTGTTGTGTGCTTTCTTTTTTCTCTGCATCTGCTAAAATAAGATTGCAATTAACATCTCTTGGCAACAGCGTGTTACGTATAACACTGCAATCAGAATAGCAGATGATTTTCACAGAGAGGATGAAGGAGAATGAAATATATAAACTGACTTTTCCATGAGGCAATGCTGTCCCTTTTACTTTCTCTCCTGTTTGAGTCATTATCAGAATCACCACAGGAAAAGCAGTCTACTTGATTTTACCTTGTTCAGTAAAGACATTTCCTTTTTATTCTTTCAAGAATATGACACTGCCATTTGAGAGGAACTCTGCTTTACTTATTACTGAAATACAGCTAAATGCTTTCTGTTCCTTTGCCTCTCAGTGATAGCATTTTTTAAACAAAAAATAAAATTCATAAATTAGGTGTATGCACATTTCATTATTTAAAGAGATTGTACCCATAAAACTGATTACATGTATGTAAATTTAGCTGAAATTATTTTCATACCTTTCTAAGAAGGAGTCAAGATAATAAAAAAGCACTTGGTAAGTGCAGTCTCCGGAAACTTTCCAATTTGCACTTTAATATAAATTGCAATTTGAGTGTATTTTGCTGATAAAAGCTGCTTATAAAACTACGCATTTTTTCCTCATCATAAAATAGATGAAACACTGTATCTATCTTTATATAGCCTGAATAGAAACTATGACTTTTCAGCATCTAGCATATAGAACTAGACAAGTTCTCATGTGTATGGCACTTGTCTACGTATCTAAAGCCAAGATTCACTAAATGACTCCAGGAATGTACTACCAGTCAACTTTTCTTTCAAGTCACAGTCCATGGATATCAGCAGCATATTGGGGGAAGTCGGTGCTGATGCTGTCACCTGTCTTTGATTACATAAATTCCTGGACAGGAAGGAAGTGTCTTCATGTAGCTTTTTAAAAAAAAAATACTGAGGCAGGTGGTAAACTTAACATTGGTGTAAGACTGATAATGACTGCAGTAAAAGACAGTTGAAAATAAATATGGAAAAGATAAACTATTTCCTTTTCAGCTTGATAGATCTGCACATGCAGTTCCCATGTCCCTCAGAATGGAGAACCGAGCTGCATTGAGCAGGGCCTTTGTAGGCTGGAGAACCCAGCACAACATCATGGCAAAGAGAAATGCACGGATCTGTGATGAGGATGGAGTAGCCCCCTGCACTGATACAGGCTGGGGGTGGACTGGGCAGGCAGCAGCTCTCCCAGGCCGGGGAGCCTAGGAGATATGAAGTTGAACATTAAGTCTTGTGATGTGAAATACTTGTCACATGCTGCCCTGTGTTAGCAGGGGCAGAGAGGGGAGAAGTATAAACTAAAGAGACATCTAGATGTAACATTTCCACTTCCAGGACAGGTGATGAGTTTTTATTCAATGAATCTTTAAGGTAGAATGCTCAAATTTTGATCAGTGCAGGGGTGACAAATCTTTGCCCTTGAGAAAAATGCCTGCTTGGAGTCAGACTGTGCCATTTTGCATCTAGGGGTGGTCACATCCTCAGCCTGCCATAGACTCTGTTTTCCAAAGTGTTTATAATTTCTGCTTTTTCAGTGAAGGAATGAGCAGCTTCAGAGATTTCACACCCATAGACTACCTCCTGGATAAAAAATACAAACTTCCTTTTTGGAGAAATGCTCAGTGAAAAAACCCGAGGGAGTTAAAAGGTCATGTGTTAAAAATCACTTCTGTAGTCTCAGAAAGAGTGTTTTAGGTGTTTCTCAACACAAGTAAGGACATTTGAGTTGTTGTTGGCAGAGTAAGGCATCAAAGTTATGTCTCCTTTAATCACTGTCATTATCAAGCTGGCAGCAAAATGGCTGAATATAAGGCACACTTCACTCCTCAGGAGAAGGTGAGAAGGGCCACAATCTACAGGTTGTTAAGCAACTTTTTTGACTATGAGGAAACAAATGGGAAAAACTGTGTTTGGGATGTGCATATTAGGAAGTCAGATGGGGAGCGTGGAGTTAAGGAAACGTGCTGTTCATCAAGGTCTCAATTATCAGAAATGGTCGCATACAGAATTTACCAGTTCTGGTGGTGAGTGTAGCAATCATAGCTCCACTGTTTCCAGGACCACTACATCCAATTCTTTGGTCCAAAAGGCATTATTAGACCTAAGAGAGTTCTGAGCAGCATCACTCAAGTGCAGGTGTAAAGCATTATGCATGATGCAGGAATAAAAGCAAGACTCATTTGTGCCTGTTAGCCAATGCTATTATATATAAATTCATGCTACTGTATATTGGGCTTCTTGCAGCTGTGATTGAAATGATCTGTGATTGAAATAAAATTTAGGTGTTTCATAATGGCCCAGGGAAGCCATTAATGTCACATAGGAATGCAGGAAAGCAAGACCATCCTTGTAACGCAGATGGTTCATATGTGATTTTTCTGGTTGTTATGATTCTACTTCACTTCCCAAATTGGTCACTGTGGATATGCCTGTGGATGCAAAACATGAAAATTATCAGAAGTGTTGTTGTGTCACTTCAGAACGCAAGATTTGATGAGCCATTTTGCTGTACTGTTGCTGAAACTGTTATGTCTCTATATTTAGACACAGTTTATTTTTTGAGCTCTGGTTACAGTGAACCATTTTCAACTGGGCATGAAAAACTGATGAGACATGTACTGATGAGTTTCCACATACTGTCCTGAAGCTTCATGTTAATTTGCTTCAGAGGGAGAACTTTGGGATTTTTTTTCTCTTTTACAAGATGTCTCAGAAGAGCTTTCCATCCTGTGTTGTAAATAAATTTAATTTGAGAACTCTTCTTTGGTCACTTACTGCATACCAGCTACAGTTGCTTAGCATTATTTTAAGAATTCATTTTATCTGATCTGTCATAGGCCAGAGAAATAGACTTCACATCAAGTTTTGAAAGCTGCTTTTATTAAGTTTTGGTTCTTGTGGAGTGTCCTAAGGGCATATCTGCCTGCATTATCTCATTGCAGAAGCCTTAATTACTGATCATATATCCAAGTGACATAGTGAAAATACTTCTTGTTGTCATTTAATATAATGTATATGGGGTTTTATCCTACAAATGGTAGTTAATAATACTGGTTGTAACAAAGAAATAAAAGGAATTCTTACTCTCCTAGAAACCAAACCTCTCTAATCTGATTAAATTTGTTTCATACTGAAGATTTGAATAAAAAAAAAATACTTTGGAGAAAATACTGTTGTCTCAAAGAGGAGAGTATCACAATAAATATAGTCCTTCATGGGTAAGACCACCTTTTCTTTCTGATTTGCCCTGACAAAGTTCTAGATCTGTACCTGTAATTTTGGTGCTGTAACTCAGAGCAGGCCACTCAGCTGCTTCCTCTGGTGAGGACGTACCCTTCCACCTGCTGCTCAGCATCAGCATCACATTTTTCCTCTCTGCCCATCACAGGTAGGTCCCACAGCTGTGCAATTGCTTTATCTTTTGCTGACATCTTTTAATGTCCCCACCCTCTAACTGCATCCAGGCTTCCAAGGTTTCTGTGTTATCAAATGCCTTGACTATTTTGTGGACAAATTAAATGGTCCAATTACTTTTTTAGTCCAGGCATGAACTTCATCTTTCCCTGGCTGTGGGTTGCCCTAACATCTTAGAGCACGTTTGGCCACAGAAATGCAGTTTGGCCAAAGCAATACAGAATACGACAGGCTGCTGATTGGCCACACTGTCCTCTAGACTTATTACAGTAAACCCCTCCTCTCACCTAAATGCTACAGGATTGCACGGAGACAGGCACACTTGTAGCCACATCTTGAGAACCACGAGGCCTCACAATCAGTTAATAACATCTGTTTCTCCTGCTTCTCCACTCAGGGCCACAGTGAAAAAACAGTACGTATAAGTTGACCCCATGCAACCTAGTATAGTGTGCCTAGGCATAGCATATTTTCCTATTTTTCCTTAGATGAAAATTAATACCAAGGTAAATAGGCTTGAAACATAGGTTGTGAAGAAAAATGTAGTGCCTTCAAAATACTGAAAAAATGAAGTTTTAGTCAAAATCACGAGGTTTGAACTCTGATGATTATAATGTAACTTCTCAGACAAAGGAGTAAGAGTGTAACTCAGCCTTGGATTAAGTGTTTGGAAATCACTGGAAATCCTGAAATTTTAAACCAGGTTTCCTTCCATTCAGTATCAGGTTAAGCATCACAGCAGTGTCTTAATTTCCCAGAGATTTTTGATGCATCGTGTTATGCAAATGAACTTTAGAAAAATGAGAAGAATATTCTATACCATGATTTCTCATTAGTTAATATCATATATGGGGTATGGAATACAATTACAGACACTCATTAAAATGGCACAAAAGTAGGAGAATCTTAAAAAGAACAGGTAAGTTGCTTGTATATCTCAAAGGAGAAAGTGGAAAATAATGAAAAAAAATTTCTTATTTGTCATAAGGATTATGGTAGAAAGGAAAAAAGGAATTTCTATCTTATCATTAACAAAGAAATGTCTGAGTGAAAAAAATTACTCTTCTGTAGGACATTTACCAAAAATTTTAGAAGGTTTTTAAGGATTATCCAGATATTAGTATTTGTACAATAAAAGTGCATGCTAAGTATTTCCAATTTATTTTGGGGAACATTTCAAAATATATCTATCAATATCTTCCTACTCTAAATGGAAATTATTATCTCTTAGGGCACCAGTGCAGTTGTGATAAAACTCAGTGTTGAAAAGCACTCCTCTTTAATTTTGATTGTAACAGGACATTCCATACGAACACCACCTATTTAATTTTCTCTCCCTGACATTTCAGCAGAATCCAAATTAATCATTCTAATCTTAAGACATGTTTAATCATATTGGAGAGCAAAAATTAAAAAAATATATGGATTTGAATGGAAGAGTTTCAGCTTTTTTTTTTTTTTTCAAGAGAATATATAAACTATGCATTTTTAGGCTTTGCTTTTCAGGATTATTGTGCTTGTGATTGTTCAGTTATTGATATCATTTTTCACAATTAAAAATGAAAATATACCTGATTATATTATTAATGTTAATCCCCTCCTTTTTCAAATAATCCCAGAGATGAGCTAAATACGTCAGTTCAACAAAGGCTTCTATTCCGTATCATAGAATCATAGAATTATAGCAGGGCTGTAAGACACCCTAAAGATCACCAAGTTCCAACCCCCTGCCAAGGGCAAGGACACCTTTCACTAGACCAGGTTGTTCAGAGCCCCATCCAACCTGGCCTTAAACACTTCCAGGGATGTGGCATCCACAACTTCTCTGGGCAGCCTGTTCCAGTGCCTCACCACCCTCACAGTAAAGAACTTCTTCCTGATGCCTGCACCTATGCTCTTTCGGTTTGAATCCATTCCCCCTTGTCCTGTCACTGCATGCTCATGCCTCATTTGCACGCCTGGCCATTGCACACTAAGAATCCTTTCAGCTCGCTCGCATTGCCCCCTTGCTGGATGAACTAGAGCAGGGATAACTTGGCTTGGCAACCCTGTGTCCATTTCTCCTGCCTGAGCCAGGCTATGATTAGTGTACACCATACAGACCTTTGGATTTCAGTGGTGCTTCAGATCACACACTGTAAACGTGGTCATCGCATCTGCTGAATAACTCAAACTCCTGACTGAACAGTTTCTGAATTCTTTCAACACTATATTTTCTTTAGGTATCTAAAATTGAAGTTCAGTCTTCAGGTAGTTTTGGTTTGTTTGGCCAGTTATTTAAGACTGCATTAGCTTGCACAATGCACCTGTATGTTTTAACCCTCTTCTGAATTCACTGAGAACATTTAAAAAATACCCCAACTGTGACATTTATTATAACAGTAAATGTTAAATGTCTTTTCAGTTGTAATCACTTTCCTACCTGTATTGTAATGCTTGGTGCAGTAACATAAATCCTTTTCTTCTTTCAACAGAAATTGTGGTAGAGTGAGGCCTTCTGCAACTTGAACCGCTCCCTTTTCTTGCCACTCAAAAATGAGATCATTCATTGTGTATCCAACTAAAACAAAGAAAAAACCCAAATAAACTCTAAGTCAGCTGCAAACTTTGAAAAGCAGTAGCATATCAAATTGCAATATTTTAAGTAAATGTTATACAAAGGAGGTAATACAGAGGGTCTGCTTGTACCTGTTAATCACAAATTTTTATCTGCCATTATGTACTATACTGAATTAGGAGAGAAAAAAAGGCTGTCTCATGAAACTCTTTTTAAATCTTAATACTTAGATGGTCTATTAATGGATTCAACAAAAGCATCTAAATTAGCTAAGCATCCAAATCTCTTGGGTGCTTGGGAACATCTTGCCCTCCCCAACCCATGAAGGATAAAATAGGCCCTTTATACTCAGACCTCTTCCTCCTTTTACTTGAGGTGAAATGTGGATTGTCAAAGTTATGTTTATGGATTTATGTCAGTTTGAATGGTTAGGTGCAAATTTTTCAAAGACAACAATGAATTAAAAATTCTGCAGTTCGAAAAACTGCTGTTCTCTGAAACTGGAACAACACATGGGAAAGCAATTGATTTTAGTCTTCTCATATTAACTGACTGTGACATATAATGATATTAAAAAGCACTCAGCTTTAATATCCAGACTCCTGCACTTATCCATACCTCATACATACGTATACGATTAGATATAACAGCGAAAGATATACTAATCAACGCCCAGACTTTGCAAAGGACAAGTACTTTCCCTCTCTCACATGAATATTTGCATGGGATATTATTGGGGAAAATATCCCAGTTCCTTCTGAATATGTGATCTGTTATCTTTTGCAGGCATTTTATTCTGATTTTCTTTCTGAATAAATTTTATCTGGTTATTACAACTGGAAAAACAAAGGCCTCATATTCTCATTCAAGTTTGAGCCACATGTACCAGAAGGAAACAGAAGGTAAAAGGAGAATTTTTCATCTAATTTACATAGCTTTTAGTTTCTTTGCAATATTTCCTTTCTGCTTTAGGCCAATGCTAATGACCTGTTGAAAATAAGCTGTTGAGAACCGGAAATTCTTTTAACCTGTCAGTAACAAATTACTATTTAAAGTATATTGTTCAGAACCTTCTAAGGGTCTGCTCAAAATTAGTGAAATTTTGAGTTTCAGCAAAAAAAGTAACCTCTTAGCTGTGTGGGCACAAATCTTACCCCTGTTATATTCAGTGACTTCATTACTATTTTAATACACCTATAAATGGCATTCAGTGACCTGATCTGCTGACCTGAAAACTGAGATACACTTTATCTTTTCTGATCAATGTTGAATGAACCTAGGAGCCAAGAATTAGTGTTTATGAATGTAAAAATGTTTTTGACACTTCTTCTTTCTAAATTCTTGATGTTTCTTCTTGGGAGAACCTGTATACAAGGTATTCACAGGAACTCAGGCTGACTGTTGGTTTACTTGGTATTTTTTTTGAGGCTGGCTGAATATGATAAAAATGAGACCATATCCTTTTAAATAAGTATTTAATTAAGAACAGACATTACCCAAGTCACTACAAGCATATATCAAATGTGCAAGTAAACACTTGTTTTTCTTACTGATTGCATGATATTCCATAAACACAATCTTAAAATTCACTATAAAGTGCCAGAAACTGTGAAAAATCAGAGGTATATATCTTATCAAACTTTGCATGAATTCAGACAAAAAGCTGTTTTGTGTAAAGCAGATTACCATTTGAAGCATGTAGATTATGGCCAGAAGTGATATTCCCTGAGTAGAACTCATTGAACTGGCAAGAAACAACTGCTGTGTCAGAATGTATTCCACTAAATCAGATTCATTCATCTCTAATGCATGCTTTTAATTTTGATTATCTACCCTGCCCACTAATGGTTCTATAATGCAATATATTAAAAATAATAGCAGTGTATTCAAATTGTTGGTGAAGTAATTAATTTTCATCACGTTTACATTTTAAATGCCCAAATATAGCTTTGGCATTCAAAACTGTAACTTCAGTTTTGTAAGTCAAGGCCATAGTCGTAAATGAAGGGTGTCTTAAAATATAGAAAACTTAATGGAGATGTGAGTTTATGTTATACCAAATAAAAATAGTATAATGTTTCCACTTGTATGTTAAATTAACTTGAATTAAATAAAAAAAAAATATCTTTTTTCAATTAATTTTATGAAGAGGACCTGCTGAACAGCACCGTGCTGAACACTCAGCATGCTTATGGTACTGTGTGTGTTGAGCATAAGAGGAAAAAGGCATTTCTACAGAAAACACTCTTAAAACAATCAGTGGTTACCATACTGGAGTATATATACTATTACAGTTTAGGTGTGTGGTGTTCTATATGCAATGAGCCTAAAATACTGACCCCTGGCACACTAATTTTGGGATCTCTGCTGATTATTTGTAATAACTGTCCATGTCCTGTTCTAAAAATACTAAACATGAAGTCCACTTGAGCTTTTGGTTCTTGGCTACTTGCTACCTGATTAACGAATGTGCATTATACTTAAAGGAATTACAAAAACCTCATTCAGTAACATAAATTTAACTAAAAGTCTAAATGCTTGTTGCTGATATTGGCGTGCTTTTGAAGATTAGAAATACACTGTGTGTATTTTCCAAATGACCTATGAGATAAAAAATCTGAGTAGTTGTGTTCCATTACGTGGTTCTCACTGTGTGAATGGAGCAGTGAAGTGTGGTCCTGCGACGGGAAGGCTTTATTCTGAATGGGTGTGTGGTTACCAGTACAAACTGGTGCTGCAGGTGTTACATCGTTAGACATATTCTGTGACTTGTAAGAACTGCACTGAAATATGCAGTAGTTATAAAGAACAAGACATTTCTCTTTAGGGCCTATAAGGGGTTACGAAGATAATGGTGTCTTTATTGTGCTGTTAGGTCCATAAATTCTGAACACACAGAAACTAATAGGCAGGAGAATTGGCACAATCTAGGACTCTGAATTTGAGGAAGCAGAGAAACTGGTTTGCAGTAATGACATAGAATGAGGAATCCTATTCCTTGCAGTTTTTCAAGTTTGGATTCACACCTACAGAAGCCCTACTTTCTTGATGGTACCTGTTTCTAGATTCTCCTCCTTACATTTGTTATGCCACAGAAGCCCATGATAAATGTTAATGTAGCAATGAGTTTTGCAGTTTACTTATATATTTTTAGATTAGCAAAATAATATTAAAGATGATACTTAATAATTTTCTATGCACTTAATATTTCCATCAGGAGAACACTTTATTTTGTCTTCCTATGGAAATAATTCCCGTGGCCTTCTACTCAACTCTAGTAGTATAGACAGAGATGAACCAAAGCCAAATCAGAGGAGGGCTTTTATCAACTACACATAACTTTAAATGTGTTATCTCTGCTTATAGATGGATGGAGTTTATTCTGTAGTAAACATAAGTGCCTAGCTCTTGAATCCTGACTTCTTCTTGGGATAGGACTTGAGTGTAAGGTGTTTTTTCTCTGTGTCTTGCTTTTGTTGTGTTCTGCTTTCACTAGGAAATGTGGTATGAATCCCTGAAGTCTAGTGTCCAGAAGATAAAACTGAATTTACTTCTAAGAACAAGTGCCTTTCAGGATAATCTTTTGCTACAGTATGGTTATTCCTATTCTTTCTAAATTCTCTCTGTTCAGTTTCACTGTTCAGTCTTACTATGATTAGCTTACATAAAGCAGCTCTCTTGCTTCTGCTTTATGAGCAGAACATAGATATCTGTTACTTATTTGGATTTGCTGCAACCCAACATGATGTTCAGCCTCTCATTAAACCAGAATTTTTCCTTTTTTGACTATGAGGTGGTGTTTGTGACTATTATAAATTGCTACCAGACACTTTTATTACCAGTGGCTAGGAAAATGGAGTGTTAAGTAGGAAATTCCTAGTGGCTAAATTTTATTGTTGAAAAAAGGACAGTCAGTCACTAGCCTAGGTAGTATATGTGGGTGCAGCTCACTGGGGCAAAAAGTGAACCTTTTATTCTACATGAATAGCTCAAAGCAATGGAGGCTATAATCTAGCATGGTCTTCAGGACTAGGCCAGCTAAACTAAACTAAAGCAAGTGGGTTAGTAAAGACTTCTGTCACTGAAATGCCGTGTACTAGGTTTGGGTTTGCAGGGCATGAATGAGTGAAGGTTGAGAAAGTTGAGTTGTCAAACCGTGTTTTATGGGACAAACACCAGCTGCTTCAGTGGCTGAAGAAGAGGGCAGTTAGCAATGTATTTCTTTTTGTCTGGCTACTGTGCAGTACTTGCTCTTAACTGTATACAGATATTACTAATTATACAAAATCTAAGTGGTATGATCATAGAACTATAAAGAAAGGACAGGGAAAACAACCCTGTTATGTTTGAACAGTGGTGCTCAGGAGTTACAGGACTGTTTAGGTTACACTAATACTCTCTCTAAATACTCAAAGTCTGAGGTCTTGCACATCTAAAATGCAAAAGCAGGTTGTAAATGGTTGGTAGCTTTATGACAAAGGCATCATCCCAGGAGGAGAATGTTGCCAGAGGGAGTATTTCTCAGGAAAACTCAAGAACTGTGTGAATGCATGTCACTGTAAGCCTCTGTGCAAACAGTTCTCTTAAAGAGACAAGTAATTTTTAGGAGCCTGAGGTCATTCCAGGTAATCAGCTAATGAAGCATATACTGGCAGGCTGAGAACTCTGCCTGAGATGAATATGATGAACTGGCAAACTAAATAGAATTTAGAATCAGCTAGAAGGGAAGAGGGCCTGAAACAATTGGGAAACTTGGATCTGGCCTGCAGAAATTTTACTTTAGAAAATGATGTGCAACAGAGTTGGTGATAAGTGTGAAAAAATGAAAGTAAAACTCTGCCACACTTAGAGAGGGGAAAGGTGGAAGAGATAAGGTGTTGATGAAAAGTGGTTCTCAGGTTTTGTGCCTGGAATAGTTGATGGAGGGTTTTGAATATCTGGACATCACATAAAAGGAAATGGTGGTGATATTTTATTTAGTTGATCTAATCTATACAAAACTCTGGCAGATGGTGGACAACACAGACAGTAATTTCAGCCTTTAGACATCACTGAAAATTGTTTAGCTAGAGTGAAAATTTTCAGCATTTGCAATTACAGGTTCTAGGAAAGATTGCAGGAAAAAAGAATTTGATCCTGCTGAAATATTTCTAAGTAGCAAGGGCATCTACAGTGTCTCGAAAGAAGGACCAAACTTTTCCCTTATTCTGACTCATCTTTCCCAGAAAAAAAAATCTTTTCAAAAATGGTGCTGACAAGTTGTTATCAACACTCATATGAGGTCGCTGAAAGAAAGAATTAGATTGTATCTTTGTCTTTTTTTTTTTTTAAACACTACCATTAATATCACCTTTTCATTCATCCAATTTTGAAAGTATAGGACTAAAGCCTGCCTTAAATAAATAGAGTTCCATTCAACCCACATCCGTCCGCATTACTCTATAGAAATTATTGGAACCAAGCTATTTATATCAGTTGCATGCTAAGAGAAGGAAAATTTCATTTTAGCTAATTCTATACCAGTGGTAGGCATTAAAAGCCCATTGCCTCATAGACAAGACAGTGAACATCCTGTTTGTTGTGAAGAATTAAGGAAGTGTCTAACATCTCTTCTCCTAGCACCATTACAGAAAGAGCAAAGTTTGTTATTCAAGGCAAGCAGCTCCCCTGTACCTTTAGAGACTACACCTTTGAACCACCACTGTCTTGGCAATTCTAACATAACTCCTTTATCACATCTGCTGACACAGTTTTATTTGCTTTGCCCGTCCACCTTTAGCATACCTTTCCAAGCCATGAGCAAATTTGTGATCTAGCTGAATATCGATATCTCCTGTAAATTTTCTACTCATTCTGTTTTATTACAGGAAGGCTGTTCTTCCCTTGTGTCATTTTAAAATACCTACAGGTATCCTAAAACCCAACTCTCTTCCTCATGTTCAATAAACAGACACATGTACAGCATGAAACAACTGAGCAGAGTATCTGGCTTTTTTGTAACAGAGTTTAGTTCAACTACACAATTTATATTTTTTGTTTGTAATCCCAGTGATTTATCTAAATTCCATTCTCATTTCTTTAATTTTCAGTAAGGTACAGGTCCAAAAGTAACATTGGATACAGTCATCAAACCCATCAGTTCTTTAGGAATCCAGTTGAAGGAAGGACTACATTCATGTTGACTAGGGCTATTCCACTATTCTTCTGTTAGGCATCCCATCAGTTTGCCTCCAGGATAGGCTGCATGTGCATTACTGTTCCTAAGAGCATGACAGACATTTGAATTGTGCCCTAAATTCCCAGCAATACAGCAGAGGGAAGATATGACAGAGCTAACGAGTCTGGTTTTGGCTTGAGGTTAGAACAAATTCTTCTGCATTACGCACTAAATATATTAGCTTCAGAAATGAGCTGTGATTCATTTCAAGGCTAAATTTATGCCAGAGCTCCAAGAAAGCAGGATTTTATTCAATGTACTTCTGAGCTGCTTTGCAAAGTGTCTGCCCCTTGCACTGCCCTCTAAATTGTTCTCATGGAATCTCTCCCTGGGGAGTTATAGGTTTATTCTTCTTAGCCCGAATTTCAGAAAAGAATAACATTTCAGGTCAGCACTCTAGCACATCTCTCAAACCTACTTTTTTACTAGTTTCTGTATGTCAGCAGCAGTTGTACAGTCACTACTGCCCTTTCATCCTGCATTGGTCAGGAGCTGAAGACTGCAAGTATCTTGATCTTTGTAGCTGTGTGTCATGTCTCACCTCAGATAGGCACAATAGGTTGAGTCACCCATCTGCAGAATGAAACCCCACATGAGCAGTTGATAATTTTTGTGTTACTGAAATGGAAAGGAGAGAAGCAGTATGGTTTCTACATCTTCTGGCACAGACAGGCATTGACCTAGTGTGTCCATAATTTCTGTCATTCAGGTAGAGACCTGAGGACTCCCTGGCAGATAAGAAATACACTCCAGTTACTTTATCTTTCTTATGGTGCCTTTGTGCTGTTGTGTCAAAGGAAAAATGTGTACACACTTTTCTGTAATGCATCAGTTTGTACTGCTGCAGCCTGCATACCCATCTTTCCACCTGTACAGTCTCCAAATTAGAGACTGGGGGGAAAGAAACTGTGCAACTAAGCATCACTTAGTACAGAGGGAATTTTCTTTAACAGTCCAGAAGACAAGAGCCTGATTGCTTAGAAAAACTAAAAAGCTTCCATAAATCAAAAGAGGGAAAAAAAGGGCCACGGTTTAATTTAATAATAAGCATCAAATTAAAATTATGAGGTAAGAAAGTGTTTTATACCTTACCTATGTTGCTTTTCGTAGTATATTTTTTTCTTTTGTAACTGAGTTATTCTTTTCAGTATTCTTTGAAAATTCAGGAATATTAAATGTCACATAGAGTTATAATCGTAATTTATGAATAAAGGAATGCTGTGAGGTAAAAGTGAAACTTAAAAAAGGAAGACAACAAGCTCTAGCACATGAAAGAAATAGATTTCTTTCCTGGGAGACAGGCCACAGAAATAAATATGTATCTAGCTGACATTTCTTTGTATCTTAGTCAAGCAGAATAAAACCAAAATTATTCCACATGGCTATAGGCTGCCCTGGTGTAAGGCATAGAAATGTAGAAGGGATTATTTCATATGTGCATTTTCATTTGTTCCCTTTCTAAGATAAAAAAGCATCTCATTCTAGTTGCTGAGAAATCATTTGGTAAAATAAATCCTTTAAAAATAGAAGATATTTCCACTTACATATTTTTCAGACACTTCATGATAGAAGTGAAGTACTTTTACCAGGGGCAAATTCAGCTGCTTTTTGGAAAAAACATTACATGAGCCAGCTAAAAATAAAGATATCATTTGGGAAGAAAATCTATACATGGATTGTTCTCTTAGATTTTTCTATGATGGAGCAACAGTATCAATATTGAATGAAAGTATCTAGTATTAAAAGAAATTACTATTTAAAGGAGAGACAAAGCCTATGATCTGTCTCTTGTAACTGTCAGTCTTTGCAACCCAGTGGTAAGATGAGTGAAAAAAAGATGAGTGATTTATTTTAATTTGCTTTGTGACACATGCAGGAGCAAGGCTTGCAAGATCAGACACAGTTTACAGAAACCGTGAGATAAATGGGCCTTGTAAATTCATAATGTACAATGTCCTACACAACTTGGCACTCAGTGGAAAAAACAGCAATGATCACCACTTCAAAAGGAAACATCTGGAAGCATGGCTGCTGCTGTTTCGCTCCTGCAAACACTTTGGTTTTTATAACATAGCCTGGTGGTCAGATCATTTACTCAGGACATGAGAGGACTGTGTTCTCAATTTCGAACCCAAATGTCTTCCACTTGCCCAGACAAGGCATTAACCACTAGGGTTAGTGCTTTGATCCCTCTGTTTACATTGTCTCACTGTGCACCAAAAAATGCAAGGCAGACAGCCAGAGCAGAGTATGACACTGTGGCCTAGAAATTAGAGATGCTTGGATGGATTCAGGCTCTCAGGGTTATGTCAGTTCTTACCTCAGGAGATTTGATGTGAAGCCTGGGAAAATGCCAAATGCACCCACCCTCCTTTTTTCTTCTAAAATTTAAATAGAACTGGATGCCTTTTCTTAGCCAGAGAGTCTGGAATTTGAATGTTTCTGCTCATCCTTTCCTAAGTTTTGGAAATTAGTTCACTCTCATATAAACTGGTGGGGTTTTTTTTTGGTTTTTTTTTGGTTTTTTTTTTGGTTTTTGTTTGTTTGTTTGTTTGTTTGTTTGTTTTTGCCTAGTTACTCTTCTTCCCCGGCACGCAGATATTTTTTGTAACACTTCTAAGTTGTCTATTTCCTTTCCTGTCCTTCCTGTACAGAGAAACTGGCTATGGACAGGTGAATTCCTGCTCTCAAAGGTCTAGGATCTTGGAACTTAGGTCACTGTGTATATTCATTTTGGATCTGTCCCAAAATAATTTCAGGGAACCGCTGCCTTGCAAACCTAACTGGTTATTCTGCTATCAGACATGTAAGCATAGCCAGAGCTCCCACATGCTGCAAAACTTTCTGCCTCAGGCCCTCTTCTTTTCCCATAGTCTCTGTTTTTTGATGTCTGAAGTTACAGGTGAAATAGAATTAGACAAGGCAATATGGGAAAATCTTTATTACTTGTAACTTCCTTAGGAAATCAAATTTGATCTTTCTCTGTGAATAAAGAATTTGAAGCACTCATCTGTATTTTCTTCAGCTCCTCTTGTGTGAGAACTGCCTCTCTTTACCATGTGAATGTGCAGCTGGGAATTTACTCCCACTGAACTCAATGATTAGAAACAAGACTTCAGTGAAAAATGTTCTGCTGGAAAACACAGTAGACTATCTACAGTGCTATTCAACTAATAAATGTTGGTTCCCTGTGGTGTAGTTTGTGGGAATTGTGGGCTCCTGCAAGGTTTCTATAAAGCAAACCAGATGCCTGTTCAAGAATGCTCAGTTGTTGTCTGACCTGTCCTCATAACAGCTGAAAGAGAGGAAAAATGCAGCTGAATTTTATGAAGCTGTTAAAGGAAAACTTTCATAACTTTTTAAAACATTTTTTTAATTATACCTTTTGTTTGTTCAGTCAAACACTATGATACTTCCTCTTTGAAGCATAATTGTATTTCGTGAGTATGCCTGCCATCTGCACGTGCTCTGACGCAACTGCCTCATGTTAACCTTTTGTTTAGTCACGTTAATTATACAGGTGTCATAGGTTATCAGTAGCACCGTCTGCTCAGGTTGACGGTGGAGTTTCGCTTCAATCCTGGATATATAACATTGTCTTAAATTCCTTGACATTTGCAGCAAATAATGGTCTCTCCATTTTAGCCAAGAAAATTTCTGCTGTCAGATTCAGCCGCTGTCCTCATATTGAAAGGCTGCTTCATGATGCTACCATCTGTCCATCGTAATGAGATAGATCTGGCTTTCATACTCACCCTGCAATATTTTATAAAAGCACAACCATACAACAAACCTAGATAATTACCTCTCCCTTCCCTTAGATGCTGCTTTGTTCCAGTAAAAGGAAAAAAAACCCCAATATACTTTAATAAAATTATGCATGTTGTGTTTCTTATCTATGGTACATTTCAAATAATCCAGTGCGTTCATTCTATACACATAATTCTTTTATTTTTGAAATATTTTACTTATTAGCCCTAAAACTGTAAATCTAGATCTTTTGGATGGATACTTCTTAATTTGGCTTGCCCCTGTCATTAATTTTCACAAACTTCAGACTGCTGGAAGTTTTCAAAGAATGCTTTACTTTACTTTATTTTTGTTCTTTGCATCATTAGAAGGATTTTTCTGCTTGAACTCTCTTTCAAAGTCCTCTCATTTTAACGGAAACAGCAATTCCCAAATACTTCATATCACAAGGAAAATGAGAATGCATCAGACAGAATAGTTGATTTCTACTTTTGTGAGTGTTTTTGTGCCCTGAAATGGCATAGCTGCTTTACACTTTCCATTCTTTTTTAAGTAGCAAGATATCAAGGCAGATGATAAATAAAATACGATAGGTTAGAATATACTAATTTTATTTCACATAAAATCCTATAAATCACTTCTTTAAGTTATTCTTATGTTTCCTTTATGCTCTCCCCTATTATTCACCTCCTGTATGTATGAACACAGGAAAGACTTATGGTGAAACCATATATGCAGAAATTTTGTATAAACTGTCACTGGGTACTTAAGTTTAATGGTAACTTCAGATTTACACAAAACTCTTGATTTTCAGTGCAAGTAGGGATGAAAGAACCTCTTCCTCTTAAAATCATGCATATTTCACAGATTCTTTTGATAAAATAGAAGATTCATTTTGAAAATTTGTTCTTGTACCTCTACAAGGGGTTTTCCTACCTCCTGTATAGCTGTTGTAATCCCTGCAAAAGTATGTATAGGATAATACATTACGCAAACTTACAGCTTTCCAGCTGCATTATACATGTTTGCACATCCATTGGAAAATTTTTGAGATCCATCGGACAGGAAAGTATTAAAGTCAATCTGAAAGAACACAAAAAAGCCATTAAAAATATACTAAAAAAAATGCCATAGAACTGTGCAGGAAGAATGCATGAATACAATGGAAGCAATTAAAAATAGAATACATGTTTCAATAGAAAGCTCTCAAAAAGGGCTTACATTAGCTGAACCCATCTAACTCAGCCTAGTCTGACAACATGGAAAAAAAAAATTTACAGGCTTTCAGAACAACAAATTTTTCAGTAGGGTTGCCTAACTTTATGAGAAGTCTAAAGGAATGCAGCAACAGTGTGCCTTTTTGAGCTGCAGCAGAATTATTGTACTGTTCCAATATTTCAAATCTTTGGCATAAAACCTACCCAAATTTGCAAGAACTTCATAACACATGTCAGCTGGAAATCATGGTGGCAAACTAGCTTTACATGTTATTGTCCTAAAATAAGGTGCTTAAAATGTCAACACAAAGGTTTAAAGAAACATTTTATAACATTGATGGTTGACTGAAATATGCCTGTAATTTTGAACTGCAGCTGTGCATCAGTGTTAGTCCTAATACTTCCTGTGAAATTCTTTGCAAATTATAGGCATATAGGCATATATTTTAAATAAATACAGTAATTCATCTTTAGAGTGATACTTCTCAGTGGAATCAGAAAGAAGAATTTATAAGAGATAAAGGCACATGTTCTTGTGCCTTTATCTCTGGTCATGTCTAGGTATCCATTCATCATCCAGGGCCATGACTCTACCTTCATTAATCAGTTCAGTTGATAGAATGTCCTACAAAAACCTGAGGAGCTTCAGTTCAATTCCTTACAAATAAGGCTTTTCCAGCATGGCAGAGCTCTAATCCCCCTCTCTTGAACCCATTGTCCTGTTTTCGGCAATGAGGCTAAAGGGAAGTGGGCAGTAGGTGGCAAGTATAGCTTTATATTTCTTTTACCTGTTTTTTTTTGCTGACCAAACCTCCTTGATTCACTGCTGCTATAATTTCTGTTTAACCAGCCAGTGACAGAGCTGCATGGGAGGAGTCTGAGGAGGGAAGTCAGACCCAGGCCCTATTCCCTTGCTATTAAAAATAGTTCCAAATTCAAATTCTGGCTAGTAGGCTGGTAACACAGCAAGTCATTTCAGAGGCACCTGGGCTTTACTTTGTGCTTCAGTAAATATTTTAGCATTTTCCATTAAGTATTCATTGCGTCAGGAACTGTAACCTCCCATTAGTTTCTTGTCTGAATTGTTCCAATGCAACTAGGGGATGAGGAGACATTATGGAATGAAAGAAAGAAGCAAATTTTGAAACTTTTTTTTTCTTTCCTTTTAGTATCAGCACACTCGCAATTAGCATGTCTCCCCTTATCAAAAGGTTAACTCACTCAAATGCACATAACAAGTAAGCTAGATGCCAACGATATGATTTTAAATCTGTTTCAGAAACCGTAATAGTTCATAATTAAATCATGGCAACATAAACTTTCTGGCTTCATAAGAAACACAGGAGCCATCTGGTATCTGCTTTCAGCACAGTCCATGTTTGCCTTTATAATTTGATACGATAATATTTCTCACATTTGGGGTTTTTCACCCCATTTCATGTGGCCACAAACTTTGTCTGAATGTTATTGAAGATGCAATCCAAACTTGTTTCAGCTGTGTGGTGGGGTCTATATACTCTGTGCTGTATGTATCTGGAATGAGTAGGGCAAGGTTGGGAATTGCTTAGAGCGGAACAACTGCCAGTGCCTCTTGGGGTGACTCAGACAGTCTGCAGATAATTGATTAAGACCTACTTTCTACTTGAATCCAGACAAGGAATCCTTTTAACCTGCTTTGAATCTGTTTCTAGTGACAGAATACATGTTGTGACACTGAAGATTGATTGTGTTCCCAGAGTGGCAGACTAACCTCCTTTTGGATATGAAATACTCATAGGAATTTCAATTCAGCCCTTTTTCCTTGTGTAAGCTTGAAAAAGTGCTGCCTAATGGTACTGGAAGGAGGAAGGGAGGAAGCAGACTCTCACTCTCTTGCCACTGACAAATCCATGCAAGTCATAAAGATTTCTTTTTCTCCAGTATACTAACTGTTTACAGATTCCTGATGTCTCTTCAAAGAGTCTAATTACGCATTAATCCGGTGCCACAAAAGCATGCAAAGTAAAACACTGAGTGGACAATAGCATATTTATTTTGAAAAGAGTAGCATTTTGCACAAGTAAGTCACTGCTTCAATACCGAATCTATACCATGTCTAGTGGGGCATTAGCATACTTATGTCCAATGTGTTTCTTATTAGATTGGGTTTTTGAAGACAGTGGTAAAATGCCTACTGATGTCTGTATTAAAGGGAAAGTGGTGGGAAGAGAAGTGGGGTAATTAGATTTTGTCAATAGTTATGATTGCTGTTTTCAGCTTCTTAAAACCTTTTCAAAAATTTACTTTCCAGTTGTCTCTCCATCTCCAGCAGTAAATGACTAATCTTTAAATGTCATACTTCCTCAAACAGGCCATGTTTTCATGTTGAAGTGCAACTGCAGTATCCAAAACGGGGGAAAAGAAATAACACTTGATTGTCATGAATTGGAGGGTACAGACTGTGAAACTCATACATAGGCAAACTCAGATTATAATACTACAGGATTATTTGTTCTGTGCAGTGTCTCAGTTCCTGTAGGCTCAGTACCTGTACTTTAAAATAGGAAAGGTACTTTTCTTATTACTTTTACTATATGAATGCCTAATGAGGGAATGTTTTCTATTTTAATATTAACAATGAACACTAACGTAGACAAAACTCTGCATTCAAAACTCACACATAATAGTTCTGCATGACTAGAAACTGAATATATGTATTAGCAATTCCTAGTTATACTTTTGAACTTCTATCTGAAAAAATCATTAGAGTAGAGACTCACCTGATGGAATAAAGTACATTTCCATTTTTGAAAATCCTCAACAACTTATTATCTGTTGTAACTTCATGAAAGTTGGCACCTTTTTCATTAGCAAAGAACAAATCAGGTTTCCAAATTGAATCCAGCATGGACGGATCTAAATCTAAAGAGTCATCTGGATATTCACTGTATGCAAGGCGTGGATCATTCCAATTCTGACGGAGAAAGATGTTCACTCGATAATCCTGAATAAAAGAGAAAACAAGCAAAGCTTTATCAAGCATAGGGATTTAGCTTTTATTTCATTTCTTAGCCATGTAATCCCCTGCCCATCTGTGGATGACAAAAGAATTACTTAGCTGAATGTCAGAATGATACCTATTTGTATTAGTGGGGACACAATGGATAAGAATAAAGATGCATTTCAGGGTAATTGAAAAAATCCCAAAATAAGGAAATCCAACCTCCATGTACGGTTCATATAATTCCATATAACTCTACCCCTATCACAAATATATCTTGAAATTGAAATGAGAACCATAAAAAGAGTTTTATGGTGTTACCTTTTTCTGCCCAACCCCTGGCAGGGGCATTCCCACTTCCCTCTCTCTGTCAGTGAGAATCTGTCCCACTGTAAGGGAAGTTAAATTAATTTTTTATCTCTCTCTAATCCTTACATGTTTTAGACCCACCACATAGGCTTTCTGTGCCTCAGTTGAACATTGTGTGAGCAGTAACTTGCCATACAGCAGTCTGAGGAGGGCACATGTTCCTCCTCTCTTCAAATAGGGTAGACACCCTATCATAAGTCTTTATAATAAATTAGATTAGTTACAAGTGGGGTCACCTTAATTTCTACAGAAAGTTCTGTCTTAATCAAGAGTGTCTTAAATTGTCTTAATCAAGAGTGCTTTTATAGAAAAGATGAGTGAGCGCTTCAAACGTCTGGAAGTAATTTTGGAGCTGCACATACATTCTGTCAGAGAGATATTTATGGCTCCACACTTTGTTACAAATTTACCACTCTGAAAATATTTGGTCTTAAATAAAGGTGAATAATACTTCTCATTGTATTGCATTTAGAACTGAGACTGAGCATAAGGGCATAGGAACTATAGGTTTATTGGTTAGAATAAGACTTTCCTCATTATTTGAACTGCATTCATGAAAAAGATAAAAATAAAATAGAGAGAAAGATAGGTTAGCTGCAGGGGGAAAATGGGAACTGGTTGTCAGACCTTACATGATACTTCTGAATGTAACAAAAGTAAAAAACATCACTTATTTATGGTTAAAAAAGATGATGAAAATTAATTTTAACAAGAAAACTTTTTGTGTCAGAATGGGAAATGAAGTGCTCAGGGATGAGTAATACCATTTAGCCAAAAACTATGGATACTAGTTATTATAGGTTAGACTAACTAGTTAAAACCCCATTGGTGTAGAAATTGTGGATACTGTTAAAAATCCAGCATTTTATCAATATTGCTCTTAGGAAATTTGGAACATGAAGTGATGTAGTTGGAATAATCATGCCAACAGAAATAATAAAGGACAACAGGAACCTCAATATGCAACATTTACTCATGAGAAACAGTTTTCCATATCTTCAGCATCCTGCTGTTTTGGTCAATTTAATTACTCAGCTTGAATAGGGGTAGCCAAATATGCTAAAAACATGCTTACCAAGTATTGCAAATCAAAAATATTGCAAACCATAAAGTCCCAGTAAAGAATTTTATGTTCATATAAGCTTAAAAATTTCTAAGACAAAAAATGTGGAAAACTACATCTGAAGAATGAAACCAATTCAGATTACTGTTTCCAGCAGACAGGAAAAAGGCTCTCTGACCAAATGGAAGCATGCAACATTAAATGCATAGGCTTTGTTAATCCACTGCTTTATTTAAAGAAATCAACTGTTAATTAATTTGTTAAACACACACTCACAAGCGCACCCCAACCCCTTTCAGGAAAGGACTGAAAGACATTTTCTTTTTCATTATGGGTAGTGACAGCCTCAGAAGCCATGCAAATTTCTTAAGAGAACCTGTTGGTATTTTTTATAATTAGCACCATGATGTGATGAAACCAGAGACAGGGATTTGTACTTTACAGATGTAGAAACAAGCCTGTCTTTCTTTGTGTGTTTCTAAAGTAAGACAAAATTCTTGAACAAGCTTGTGCCTCAGTGCTCATAGAACTATATTTTTGGTGTCTTCTATTAAGAGGGAATAACTCCTGAAATATCCTTATTTCATTGCATGACATCCCAAATACCATGTAGTACCTGTTTCCATTCCATATTACTGTATAAAATCAAAAGGACGGGAAGAAGAAGGATGTGGGAGCAATGACGGCTCCACTGCCTTTCTCAGCGTGGGCAATTCTTGCAATGAAGGAAACATTAGCTCTAAAGCTGGGGTACTGGGGTGGGAGCACTGCAGCTCTCAGCACTTTGCACTTCAGCCCAACCCAAGCTTTCTATTTTAAATTATATAACCTGAGGGATGTCTACTTACTTTACTTCTCTCAGTAGAAAACGAAGAGTTTATGGATGGGATTAGTTGTAGTGGAAAGGTCTTCTCACATGTGTGAGACGGAACAGGTGAAAAATGCATAGCAGGAAGACAAAATGGAAAAAGAAAATGGAGGATGACAAATGATGGAATCCTTTCAAGATTATATTAACTTATTCTGTATGTCAGTATGAGTAAAGTTTATTGGTTTAAATTTTTTCCAGCTTTTAAGATGAAAAAAGCCCTGGTTAAACTTCTCACTGAAGCAACTGGAGATATTTTTCATTGTTCTCTCCCTTGAAAAGTCTGTCATAAATTGGCACTCATTATTCACAAAAAAAATACTAATCTATCAAAAGGAAAGAGATATATTTGACTGCTATTTTATGAAGGACAAGTATTCATCATCTCAGTTTATAATTACACATTATGAGCACAAGGCTTAACTGCTTTAAACAAGTAGGGTTGTTGGATGCAAACACAGATGCCAAAATCAAACTGCCTGAATCGATTTGTTATCCTACAAGAGGCTCTGTATTCTCATGTGCTATTTGCCTGAAACGATAACTCCTAATTCAAATAACTGTGACAGAAAAGTTCCTTGAGGGGAGGGAGAAATCATCATTTAAGTTGTGGTGACTTTCACGGCCTCATCTGTAACCTCAAGGCTGTCATTTTCTGAACAGCTGCTGTACCCTGGTTCTGCAGAATGAGAGTGTGACATGGGTCTGCACTTGCTTCACCGTACTTCAAAACCTTAGCCACATGGTGAACTTTCTTAGAGGGTCAGGATGCTGTTCACCTGCTTCATAAGGCTCAACAAAATAAAAACTGGAGATCAGGTAATTGCTCTTTGCTGCCCATGCCATGGCTGAGGCCACTATGGACCTCAGTACTAACATTTTGATTCGTAATTTCTAGCACATGGTGAAATCTGAAACACTTATAGAATATTTTGATTTCTACTTCATTATACTTGTACAGATAGAGCTATATTACCATAACATACAGAATGTATCTTTATGGAAATTTCTGCGCAAATCCTCAAGATACTAATTTCTTAATTCTCACTATTTCTTTAATGTATTTTTCATATGCGCTGCATGTGGAATCCTTCTAGATCTGAGAGATTCCAAAATATGCCCCTCATTTCAACATTGAATATCACCTACCCTCATAATTTTTGTATGCTGTTATTTGAACCAAGTCTTCAGAATTTCATGCATAAACTACAGAACTCTCTCAGTTGCCATTCCAAATATTATGATAATTTTGCATAATATATATTTCTAAGTGAAATCTAGACTTGTCTTTTGTATAATGTAGTCAGATGATTCTTCCTTGTTTTGACTCGCTGTAAAATTTTAACATGGAAATCTTACAGACTTTGAAGGAACTCTGTTAAGAGTAAACATAAGACACTATAACAAATATTGTCCTTGTGGAAAATTTTTTTCTTTATCTGTTAACTATGACACTTGTAATGAAAGCTCATTTTCACTGCTATACAAGAAAAGCTTTTATGTTGCAGAACACATTAATAGTTTTGATTTTTGCTGCTGAGATTTTCTAAAGTTACTGTCTCAGTCTCTGAAAAACATGCAACTTGACGTGCTTTTTATTGCTGCCTTGACTGGTATAATTAGACAGGATGGCCTGTGGCATAATAGTACTTTGTGGTAATAACATCTTTCCATTTTAAATTTATTCACTGTTCTTAAGCACTGTGGCTGCAGTTTAGGTAATTAATTACATTGTGTAAATTAGTGGTATTTTCCGGTTTTCCTTTACATAGCTGAAAATTTCATAGTGGACTAAAAGCTATGCAGCTAATGATTTCAATATGCCTTTGATGAAACTTCTCTAGTATAGTAACTCAAATATTTAAATTTAAGTTAGCCACTCAAATTGTCAAATCATTTTCCATGCAGGTTACCAATGCCATTGCAAAATCAAAGTAGGAGAAGAACCTTGAAATTCACACTCACATTTGAGAAATGCAAATATAGTGTTTGTATTCTGATGGATTCCCTTGTATTTCACCATGCATAATAGTTGGAATTCCATCATTACTGTGATTACTTATGGTGCAGTCTTAACTGTTCAAAAGAATATGTAAAAGAAGGTGCAGGGAAGGATGATACAGGACTGGACAGGGTAATCAGTTCTGTGAGAGTAGCCATGAAAAGTTGCATTTCTTTAAATTGATAATGCAAAGACTTGTGTTATGACTTAATTTATAACTTGATTTCCTTCAGTAAGTATATCAAAAGGGAGGGAGAAAACATTTTAAATCTAAGGAGAAGAATATCCTTCCTTAACTACCAATGAATTTAGACTGAACTGAAATGTTTCATCTTTTTTCTTATGCTAACAAACACTGGTAATACTTTCATTAGTCTTATTTATTATAGCAAATAAGGGGATTATCTATTTTTTATTACATCTTTGCACTATTACTGGAATACTGTGTACAGTTCTGGTTTTCCCAGCATAAAAAGGACATGGAACTGTTTGAGCAAGTCCAGAGGAGGGCCACAAAACTGATAAGAGGACTGGAACACCTCTGCTACCAAGAGAGGGTGAGAAAGCTGGTGCTGTTCAGCCTGGAGAAGAGAAGGTTGAATGAAGAAACTTTTTTACTGTGAGAGTGGCGATACACTGGAACAGGGAGGTTCTGGATGCTGCAGCCCAGACAGTGCTCAAGGGCAGGTTGGATAAGGCCTTGAGCTCCCTCGTTTAGTGGGAGGTGTCCCTGCCCACGGCAGGGGGGTTGGGACTAGATGATCTTTAAGATCTGTTCCAACCTCTTACAATTCTATGATTCTATGATTACAGGTCTGAACTGCAGTGAGGATAGTGCATATATCTATGCTCTCTGGCAGTTCAAATAGTGAGTGAAAACCAATTGCAACAAGCTCCATGCTCCACTATTAACTGTAACTCATTAATCTGTCAAAGATTTACCATAGCAGCTAAAAAGAAATTAACTGTGATTTAAATCAATTGCTTAGTACTTAGCTTTAATTGACACATTAAATCTGTGTCTGAGTACCAAGATTTGACTAATGCCAAACATCCCTGAGAACATGATTTTCTGTACTGAAGAGCTGAAGGGCATTCATTACAAGAAGCAATGTAGATGCGCCGTTGATTATGATAAAGAGTTTGTCTATGGCACAGAGAATCCTTCTTGGTGATCTGTTGCTGGATATTTCCATAGGAGGAATCTCTGTTTCCAGAACTGATTTTGGCAGTGGGTAAAACTAAGGGTGTCCTTGTTGTTCTGACTCTGGAATTATAGAATACATAGAGAGGCTGAGAGCAACTGCAGTACTGTACCTCTCCCTCAGTAAGAAGTAACTTTGTGAATTTTCTAGAACCACATGATCCCTTCCTCAGGCAGCAATGTCTTCATGGATGTGCCTTAGGATAAAGTCTTCTTCCTGCAACTTTTGTTTCTAATTTTGCTTCTGACTCCTGTGATTTTGGTGTATGAGGAAAATAATTCAGTTCCATGCACAAACACATGGAGAACTTTCCTGTCTATTCCTGCCTGAATTTAGTTGGCTAAACACTTTGTGGGTGATTAGGATCTCTAGATTTCAGCTCTTGAAGGCTGAGGATGAGCAGTAAGGCCTGTTCAGTTCCTGGATAAAAGCTCTGATCCTAGTCTAGTTTGAAAATTGTAGGTGCTCCTGCTCCCTCCATTAAGTAGGACAGCGCAGATGCTTGGAAGGTTTAGGTGAGGACTAACTTGCCTCTGATCTCAGGAAGATTTAAGAAATTATTTGAGTTATTCAGAAAAGACTGTTGATGGATTTGGATTAACAGCTCCTCTGAGCAGTAGATTTTAAAGTGTGCATTAATGTTTTAATATTTCTGTGTGCTTTTTTTTTTCTAAGTTAATTTTTGGGGGGTTTAGTTTGGTTTTGTTTGTTTCTCATACATTTCAGAACTACTAGATATCCCAATGGGTGTCCTGTGAATAGCTTGGTTAAAGCTTTATTTCAGTTTTGCCTAATTAATTTCAGAGTTTGACTCCAATAACTATCCATCAGTACTCATATTGAAGTCAATAGAACTAGAATACACCTGGCAAAGAGCTGGCTAAAACTAGTACTTCAACATTGCTACCTGTAACGTCAGACCTCTCAGACTTCCTTACAAAATTAAATTTCAGAGTTCAGCAAATAAATTTACACACTACTTTTGCACCAAGTGCTCTTCCTAGATGTGCCACCTGCTTTCATACCCTTGGATGCTGAAGTGGTATGGCTTCTGTTAGCATTCTGGCCAGCACAGATGAATGCTTCTTGCTTTATTTTCTTCTGGGATGAGTAATACCTCATTTTCCATCACTACAAATAATGGAGGATAAGAACCCTTCTGCAACTACTACAGCTCTGTCTTTACCTTAGAGAAAGTATTGGGTCATTTACAGGATGCTTATTAGCACAGAGATATCAGTCTTTGTCATTCAACCCACAGCTAAAAGAAGAATATAGACAGTAGTTTCTGAGAGAACTCCTTGATTTTTGCCTCACTTACTCCCTTGTCTTTTTTACAAAACATTCAAAATCAGTTGAATTCAACAATGTACTACAATATCTACTTATTTTCCATATGTTTTAGGGCTAAAACATTGCAAATGGACAGGTTTAGTTTATTTTAGTGTTGAGTTATTTTGTTGAATTTATTATCAGTAGCAATACTGGATTTTAGTTTCTGTGCTCACATATAATGATCAGAAGTCAAAGGCAGTTAATATCTAGGATGCTTATTCCTAAAAACATTAATTATAGTACTGACATACTGTATAATAATGTTTGTCATAGCTCCTACTGCATGTCATAGAATATTTATTAATTAAAGATTGAATACACTACTTCCATGTTTAATGGAAGCTGTGTGTTTCCAACTCCTAATGCATTACACTGAAATCACATTTTGCGACTTGTTCAGCGTAATTGCTTTTTTTAAGCTTTAGCTCAGGGGCTTTTATAATGTTTGCACTTTCAAGCAGTAGTATAAGGGATTAGATGCAAAAGGACATGACAATTACATGAACAAACAACATACACTAAGCCTCTGTTTTCATTTGGTCCTTGCCATGTTCTCGGTTGGCAAAAGATTCCATGTTTTTTTCTGCAAACAAATAATGTGTCCCTGAAGAAGTCTTTGCTCTAACAGCAGAAGGTACTTCTTCCTAAGTGAAAAGTTAGGTTTTGCTGAGATTATTCATTTGTTCACATGAATTTTTGGTGCCAGATATTCCATTTTGTTATTAATGAATTTTATGTTAGTGCTTAGAATATGACTGGTTTCAATGAGTGACTGAATGGGCTAATTTTATAAATCTTTACTGAAAACATGTATTTGAAATCATCCTCTGTTTCATCTCCTCAGGAAAATATAACCAAATTAGATCAAGTAGTGTTTTGGGAATTCCATATTAAATTACCCTGCTGCCTTCCTTCTGTCGGTAGGCAAATGTGACATTGTCTAGAACAGGGTAAATAAGGAAAAATATAAGGTAAAGCTAGCTAGGTCAAGTCCAAAAGCAGGGCCTGCTAACTCCCATAGTCCAAACACTTGCTAAAGTGGGCTCTGAGAAGGCATATATTTCTAACTTTAGACAAACTTGATCAGATATGAATCAATTTAAAATTTATTGATATGCATGAAATGCACCAAGAGGTCTATCAGGAAAATTATGTTGTTTTGGTGGCTTTACAATGATGCCATGGCAACACATAAAATTTTATGTGTACTTGAACTGTACCCCTACTGAGGAGAAAGGGAACCACTTTCTAGTGGCTTTTGAAAAGCCCTAAGATATTCTGCCTTTTGGCTGCTGGTTTAAAAATATGCACGTCTCCTGCAATCCTGTGATATGTCTACCTTCCCAGATAACTCAGGGGCTCTTAGGGATTATTAAGGCCACACTAAATGCAGTCAGGCAATTAAATAAAATTTTAACAGACACAAACTCCATTCAGTATCGATTTGCTAGCCTGTTCCTTTAATGAAGAAGTTAACTTTGTGAACAAGTACACGTAGGTCTAGATGAGTAGTAAGGGAGAAAGAAGAAATGTCACATTTATGGGCTTCAACTAGGTTCATGATGAAAGGGGTAGAAGTAAAGGTTACTCACTGAAAAGTTTGTAATACTACAGTAATACCAGAACAGTAGTCACAGGCACAAATCTTAAACATTTTCCCTACATTTTGCTAACCTGGGAAACAGTCTTGTTACCCTGTAAGGTCTAGTATAAATATTTAAAAATCAAAGTAAAACTATCCAAAATTAATGAAATAATTGACCAGTGTAAAATATAAGTATATACATTGAAAACTGTTGTTGTATTTGTATATAGTATATATTTTATATATATAATACACATTAAAAAGACATGCAAATTATAAATTCAACATATTAAGTTTTCTGAAACTTTAGAGCAGCCACATTCACAAAAATAAGGAAAAATATATTGCAAACAAGGGAACTAATAATGGCTGACTAGAAACATCAAATTTTCAGTATTCTATCCCTTCAATCCTACCAGGAGTTAAGTAGCTAAACCCTCATTCAATTTAAATCTTCTTTTAAAAGAAGATAGAGGAATGAAAAAGAAGATTGTAAGAGATCCTGCATATTGTAGCTTACAATGTTTGTAGATGGAAAGCAGACTAGAAATCTTCTTTAACTAATCCTGTTATACCAATAAATTAGCTTGCATATGTTCCTATACATTTATGTTTTGAAAATCCATTAAGTGAAAAAGAAACCTAGTGACTGAAAGATCAGGCAATGTAAAGACTGCTTATTTTTAAAGCAAGGGAATAAATTCAGATTCCTCAGGAGTGCTTTTGAAGATTACTGTTTTATCATCAAAAACAGGTAAAGAAGAAATAGTGAATACCTACTTTTTCTCAGTTATGTGTGTTCGATACATTTGTTTTTAATTCACCTTCAATATCTTCATGGTTGTGACAAAGTTTTATCTATTCACACTGCCTTGGTTTCCAATGAGAAATGCCTTGAGGAGGTGGCTGCCTGTTTCTTTTTTTTTTTCTGGGAAAGAAACATATGGGATTAAATTTGCTCAAGGCAAAATTAAATTTTAAGCCTAGAGGCTTGCAAATTGGGACCTTTCTGAGCTGTGGAGAAGGCTTGTTTGAGCTGAGGTGAAGTCAATTTACTTCACAGTGGCTGGTACAGGGCGGTGTTTTGATTTGTGCTGAAAGCAGGGTTGATAACATAGAGGTGTTTTTCTGTTATTGCTGAGCAATGCTTTTACAGAACCAAAGCGGTTTCTGCTTTTCCAACCGTTGTGCAGGTGAAGAGAGTGGGGCTGCATGGGAAATTGGGAAGAGACAGAGCTGAGACAGCTAACACCCACTGACCAAGGGGATATACCATACCATATAGCATCATGCTCAGTATCTATATGGGGGGAAGGAAGGGGAGGAGGGCAAGAAGGAGGAGGGGCATGTTTGAGTGATGGCATTTGTCCTCCCAAGTAACTGTAACATGCGATGGAGCCCTGCTTTCCTGGGAATGGCTGAACACCAGCCTGCCCATGGGAAGCAGTGAATTAATTCCTCGTTTTGCTTTGCTTCTGTGCACAGCTTTTGCTTTCCCTATTAAACTGTCTTTATCTCAGCCCACGAGTTCTCTGACTTTTACCCTTCCAATTCTCTCCCTGACCCCACTCATGGGTGAATGAGTGAGCGGCTGTGTTGTACTTGCTCCCTGGCTGGAGTTAAATTATGACAAGAGGGGTTTTTGTTGGCTTTGCAGTGCTTTTTGGCCCTGGGTGAAATTGTTGAGAAATTCAAAGCCTCTGCAAGCTGGAGCACAACAGGCAGAGGAGCAGAGAAGCCTGTGAGTTGGGATTACCTGCAATTTAGAGAGAGGGAGGAAGGTGTCAATCTGTAGATCTCTGTCTAGGGACACCTCTCTGATAAATCCGAACAGCAGAGTAGCGCTTCCTGAGTAAGATGGTTAACTAGATGAAGGCAAAAATGCAAGTACTCAGGAGTGAGAGAATACAGAACCCAATTTCTGTGCTGAAGGAGATGGCTGCTGCTGCCGAGGTGTGCATAATAAATCTGAGATTCTGAAGTCATAAGGGTTATTTTGTGCAGTATCTGAGAGATGCTGAGTTTTATTATTGTGTAAATTGCTATTAGGATCTAGAACGATTTAGAGGGGGAAAAAAAAGGGTCTGACACTTGATATAATGGCAGTAATGACACAGGGACTGGCATGTTGGTAAAAAATACATATCAGAACACACCTTGCTGTGATCATATTGACTTTTAAAGAAAATTAAAGCCTGATTCACAGACTCACAATACTACTTGTTCTGCCAGCTGTTAATAGCCATAATTGATAGCATGCTATGTATTGTCTAAGAAAAAGGAAAAATACTGTGTAAAAACCAGATTCTTACAAACTCTTTTGATAAATTGTACCATTTTACTGTTAAATTTAAAGTATTATAAAATAGTTTCAACTTTTAAAAAAATATATTATTTAAGATACATCTTTGCACTATGGGTATGGTGTATAAAAAGTCTGAGTGTACAGCTCTTTCATGCTGAGTGCTTACTTTGGTTACTGTAATTAAAAATGCACACCCAGAGTATGCACACCCAGAGTGCATGAAGTACCAAGTATTCAGAATAGCATGAAATACCAAGTATTCAGAATAGCATGAGAGGAGAACGGAGTTTTTAAATTATGCTAAAATAACCAAAACTTATTCAAGGCAAGAATTTCAAGGTTATGTAGAATGTTTGTACTGGGAACTTTTCCAGTGCATATTTACTAGACTCAAGAACAGAAATTAGGAACAAAGGTGACAATATGAAAGTCTTTTATTTTCTTAATTCAGGTTCATTCAACAACTATTCTAAAGTCCACTGCAGCTTTCGTTTCTGTAAACAGAATTAGTGAATTGCAGGTTCATGCAAAACCCAGGGAGACAGGCTATAGTCTTCCAGTGATAGATGGGGATTTAGGGACTTAACTCCTATTAGCGTTACTGGGAGTTAAGGACAAAATCCACATATATCATGATGAGATTAATTTCCATTGCTTAAATAAACATCATGAGGCAGCTACACTAAAGATATTTTTTAAAGTATTAGTTTTGACCTAGTCCTTTAACTATTTTTTTATAGTGTTTTTACACTGGTAGCTGTGTTCTTATAATTTTAGGAAACATCACAAGTGTTACATAATCATAACCTCAAGGGAGTTCATCTTGCATGATTGCAACAAAATAAGAAACTTCATAAAAACCATACCTTATATGATGTAAACAGAGCTATTTAGTGATGCCACAATCTTATTTTCACAGATACTCAGATTTCCTACAATAGTGACTGAGTAGAACTCAGCTTGCAAATTAGTTATTTTCACAGTTTTTTCTGGACAATACTGTAATTGTTACACCAGGACATAGATTTTTAGGAACAGCCTACCTGATAATGGCCTTCAAAAGATTGAAAAGACTAATATAATAATGTGGTAGTAAGTAGGAAGATGCTGGAAGGGATGGGAATAATAATGCCACATTATTTCATAGTGCAGTGCTGTACAAGTAAAGGTTTTCCCTTTAAGTGAAAAAGAGCGATCAGAGGAAGAGGAGTCAATGTAAGCTAACATAGATAAGGGGAAATAAGTGGTGTGGACTGTTCCCCAGCTTTGCTGGAAGATTGGATGTCTGTAGGTAAACAAAGGATGCAAAAATTTAACTAAAGGCTAAGCCTCCCTTGGAATGAGAAGATAAAGATTCTGGAAGAGCCTTTGCTAATGTTGTAAAGAAACCATTTGGGTTTTAGGAAGCATTAGAACAGGTGATGAGTAGTATTTAAAGCAGCGTTGTATGCAGTAGCAAGGGCTTGTGCTGCTGATGTAGGAGGTTATTTCAGGTCTTCTGTAGCTAATAATTGCAGTAAGTGGCTATGGGGAAGTAGAAAGCTTTGTGTCTATAAACTGAGCTGTTCAGCTTTCTGTACTGTACAAAGTGTTTTGCAAATTTTCTAAGAATGCTTGTTAAAATGGTCCAGAAAGAAGGATACATTTGTATGTCCGGACGAGCTGATTATAACACCTGTCCTGGTAAATATTTATCCAGTTTAGATAAACCAGAAAAATTACTTCTAGCTTAGAGTACTAAGGCAACTGTAGGTCTGGATTCAGCCTTTTCTTCAAATGAGGTAAAAAATATTTGGAGCTAGGTTTCCCTTAATGTAAACAAGATTTAAGAAAATGTCACCCAGCACACAAGCCGCAAGGCTACCACTGCTACCACTGCTACCATTTCTCTAGACTTAAGAAACAATCTCTGACTAATGGATTATAAAATGTTTTCAGAACTTGTTTATAACTGAAGTTGGTATAGATAGTTGTATACCATATTTGACATTTCTTCCAGGACCAGGAAGCCAAAGCCTAAAATACTGTATGCATTTGGTAGTAGTATAGAGAGATTTTTTGGATGCCCAGCTCGAATGAGTAGCTACAGTCACTCAGCTTTCACAGGGCCTGAGGTACTGGAATATTTTCCATGTTTTGTGAGACAGCGGGGAAAATAAACTTTTGGTTGTGTTTCAGAAAGAATTTTGGAGATTTTACTTAACATTGAACATTTTGTCATTGCTGTTTTTTTATGAATGGAAAACGTTTGTGGATTTATATATTGGCAAAAAGTACCAAAGTGTTTAAGCTTCATGTCTTAGTCTTTTGTGAAACTGAATGACAAAAACCTGCTAAAACTCAGCAAGTGAAGGCTATCATTGTTGGCTTTTTAAAAATCTGCATTTCTCTTCAACTAATTTGATTGGTAGGTATGAAACTGCACCTTCAGGCACCACAACAATATGGTCAGCATAGAGCATTGTGCCTTAAAATGAGAAAATGTGTTGTCATCTCCACCTGCAGCTTTTCTACATGAGCTCAGAGCGCCTGTCTTCTGCATGTGCCATAGTCTAGAAACACTGTTCTTTCATGTGAGAAAACTTGAGAGATTACCTTTTGTCTTCTGGCAATAAGTTATAAAAAGTTATATCTGGATATTTGACGGTACCACAAAGGTCTGAAATAAGTAATAAGTTACCTGTATAGATGGGTATTTAGATCCAGATGACATGATTATATCACTAGGGAATGTTAAATGGAACCTGTTAAATGATAATTATTTTTGTTTTATTCTCCATATTACATTAAGATGTCATTGAGTTTCAGCTCCAAGTTCTAGAAAACATTAGAGAATTTTACTGTGACTCAGTAAAACCAAGCCTTACTGAGGTAAATACACAAAATATTCCGATTCATCTTCCAAAAAATCTGGAAACAAATTATGGGTCACAACCACACAAATGATTCCAGATTACAACTCAAAACAAATGAAATGGGAATTTTAGTACTTAATTGTGGAAACTTTTTGGTATATTTTGTTTCTAAATTCTGCATTAAAGGCAGTTTCACAAAACGACCACACCTTTATTCTGTTTATGCCCATTGCATGGCTGCTGTCAGTGAAAACTGTCAGTTTGAGCTTCTGCTTTACTGCAGTTACATTATATTTTCAGGACTATGACTCGTTCCTACACAGAATATAGTCCTTTTCAATTCTTGGTTCACTTTTAAATTTCCATTTATACTGCAAATGCACACTAACAACTGAGTCAGATCCTCTGCCGCAGTTCTTTCATCTAAAGCTATTGAAAATGTCCAAAACTTTTTAAAGGAGTTTTTCATTATTACAGTATCACTTATTCTAAACTTCACAATTAGTTCTGAGACGCTGACTGCATGAAATAATTTAAAATTTCCTTTCATAATGGAAGTTTCAATTCTTCATAAATCATTGAAAGGATATCTAGAAAGGTCTAGAAACCAAAACCTTGCTATTTTTTCTTTTTTTCTTTTCCTCAGACATATGCACTCTGTTATAAGGTAAATTTTACTATAGAGCTTTCAGAAGAATTTGGCCTCAGGATGCTATCAAAAATAAACTTGAGACTTAGCCTTGATTTGGTTTGTTGGTGTTTTACAGCTACAAACAAGAAAGGTTAACCTAATGTTTAATAAGACAAGACTGTTCATTCTTTATGGTTGTGTCTATTCATAGTTTATATTTCTGGTTTGTGGTGTATCCATGTTGAATGAACAGTCTTTTAAACAGGAAGTATGTGGAAACCGCCCTTGTAACTGAGCCTTTTATTAAAATAGCATAAACACACTGATTAACCAAGGAATGAACACTACTGCTCCCTAATCACTCACTGGAGAGTTGCTTCTGAAAACAGTTTAAAACCCACTGGCTTGAGGGGCCAGGAAAAGAAGTCTGCTACCAGCTTCTGCAAAGGCCATCAACTCCAGCAAAGGCAAAGCTTATGGTGAGTTTTAAATATCAATTTAATCAGCCATTTTTGCTAGTCCAAACCAAACATAACAGTCTGAACTCTTTTCTTCAGTGCAGAGCTCATTTGCTGCCCAGATTCTAGAAATTTGGTTCTGGAATTCTCCAATTCAAACAGTCTATTTTTTTTTTTGAATCATTTATAAATCATCAGAGGAATCCAAAAGGAAAAAATTATATTTCCTTTACTTTTTTAGAGTCATAAAAGGAGCCTAAAAGGCTGGAGTTATTTCCTGAGAAAAAATTCAAGTAGAGATGCCAGAGAAGAATACAGGAATATTCACATTTTATAACACAGAAAGAGGTTACACTTCTGACTTGTGTAAGGATGATTTTCAGTGTTAGTAGGAAAACAGATTTCCCTAGAATTGGAAATTCAGCTATTGGCACTTGATAACCATGGTGTGTTTTCACCTGTACGAGCCTCTTCCATGCGTAGCATCACTCAGCCTATCCACCTGCTGCACTGTCACAGTTTATTAGCAAATCAGATTCTTGGCTCTCATGTTTCTGTGCACAGCTTCAAATTGATCTCATCTTTAACAGGCACCTGAAAACACCTCCTCAACACCTGTAAGGGATGTGCAATACAAAACATCACCCTTGATCCTCTGTTGCAAGCAGCTGGTGCCATGTCACACCTTGCAACTTGGTGAGACATCTGGGACATGGCTGTTCTACCTTTACTGTATTCTCTTGTTCTCTCTACTTCATTATGCTGTTGTAAAAATAGCCAGCATTTCACCTGGTATCTTCCACCACACAGTATCTGAATTTCAAGATTCCCTTCTGAAAAGTTATCCTAGACTAAAAGTTTCAGAGCAGAAGTGTACAGAAAAATGTTTTCTATTGCTGCTTGGAACGCCAATGTGTATAGGAATTACTTTTTAAATTTGAAAAAAAATTATGCTATTTGTTTGCTAATTCGTATCTTGTGTATGTAGTGATGTGTTTTTCCAAGCATACTTTGGTTGCATGCCACAGGGTATCCTTATAAAATGGAATAGATGCTGTATCTTGGGAGGGTGATATGATCTCTCTGCTTAGAATGCAGGTTCAGCAGCGGGATTTGCCTGGATTAGTCAGGACACGTAACAAACTGGACAGCTGTAGACTCACTGGAATTTGTAAAACCTCTGTCTACTTCTGACTCTGTGACCCAGGATCAGGATGCCAGAGGCCAGTGCATGAAAAATAAGGGACATTATATAATCTGCCTTCCAAACTTGCACAAGAACAATCTGTGTCTTGATAGACGGGAGTTGATAGTCAAACAGGGAAAAAAATTGACTCTTTTTTCAATTTTGAAACTCTAAAGTGGCCATTATTGAGAGGCCTCACTTTCACTCATCTGAGACACAAAGTATAGGTGTTTTTTCCTGACACTTCAGTATTAACACATTGCTATATCCTGGACAGATTTTTTCAGTGTATTTTCAGTAAAGAAATACATATATTTCCTTGTATTTGAGACAGTAGACTAAGCGAGTAATTTGAGGAAGAATATTTAGTGAAACTCTTCAGCATTAAGGTTTGTAATGTGTACAGGGGAACATTTCTTCCAAGAACTCTATTGAAAGACAAGCTAGAATAGGTACTATAGAACAAAATCAGAATTGCTTATTGAAGAAAGATGAAGCTAAAGAAATTAAAGAGCTGTGGCTCATGAAAGGACAGTAATTATGGTGACTTAAAAATGGGTTAGTGTGGTTCAAAAGCACATTTTATTTGTAAATGCAAGATAATCTCATTAGGGATGGGAGGTACAGAAAGAACAGTATCATGCCTCCTAGCAACATTCAGTTCTTTTCAGACTGAATCAAGAAATACCCCTGAACAAAAACATGGTAAGGCCGAATGACAGACATATGATTTTCAATGTGTTAATTGTCTGCACTGTTGCTATTTGCCATCACGTCTCCCTGTGAGCGTCCCCTCCAATGCACTTTGAGCACATGAATTATGCTAAGCGTATTAACCCACACTGAGGAAAAATTGCTGTCAATCTGCATTAAGGTTGGTGTTGTACCTGACCTTTAAAACTCAGAAAACCTTGACAAGTTTATCAGTCACATTTCCTAGAATAAAAGCAGATATTTTGGTATGGCCTACTATGTACCCAATAGCCTAATTGTTTCGTGAATTCAGTATTCTGACTTTGAACATTTGCTGCTGAAAATGTTGGCACTGAGATTATTCTGACCCTGTATGACTGAATAATCATTCTTTTTTGTTGGTAATTGCCAACAATATATATGAAACTGCTCTTACTGATCACAAAATCTTTTAGTCTTAGGAGATACAGTGTGAATACAAGCTGAGCACAGTTTGAGCTACAAAAAAACTCTCTAAAGAACATTTCAGGGTATTGTGATAAGAGCTGAAATTTAAGTTCCACTGCACCAGCAAGAAAAGTATTTGCTTTCCTGTAGGATATGGTTCCCATATTGCCAATATGTATTTAACTTACATGACCAAGCAATCAAACTGATCTGATTTATCAGATTTTTAAAGTTCTGTGTGCTTAGGTACATTACTATTTATCTCAAATGAAAAACTTCACGTGTTAATTTGTGTTAATTATGTTACGTAAATTTCACATAGTGAAATAATAGTTTTAAAAACAATGTTTAAAAGGAGGTTGGATGTAGCGCTCAGTGCCATGCTTTAGTTTAGTTGAGGTGTTGGGGCATGGGTTGGACTCGATGATCTTGAAGGTCTCTTCCAACCTGGTGATTCTGTAATTCTGTGATTCTGTGATTTTGGGCTTCCACTATTTTAAAATCTTTTATTCTTCCAGATTTCTAAATCTTTATGTGTAAAATGCCAGAATAGCAGCAACATGTAAAATATGAAAGACTGGTCCTAGGTTTTCCTTTATATGTGTGAAGCAATAAGAGTTTTACTTGTCTAGAGGATGAGTGTGAAATCCTTACTTTGTGAATATCATTGAGACATGCACAGATCTAGTGCTACCATTCAGTTTGATAACACAGAAAAATTGGTGAGGCTGGATCCTAAGTGGTGCCCATGATTAAAGTTTGTTTAAGGGAGTTTTCAGTTACGTAGGTTACTTTTTTTCATGCCTCCTCAGAGCATACATGACATAAATTAAATTGCTCATATGATCACTTAAAATCACCTATGTTCAACTAAAGTCACAGCTTCCTAGCAAGAAGTGCCACTCTTTTCCCTGCTGTGAACCAGCTGATTTGTATTTTGAGAAGAAAGAGAATATGAAATAACTGGAACCCGGAAGACAGGAAGAAAGGAAGAAAAACAGTTTACAGAGTTGACAAGCTGTAAGCCGAATTATGTTACTTTTTCGGTTTTTCTGCCTCTCCTGAGCAGTTAGACCAGTGTGGATGAGTTTAAGAGAATGTGCTTGCCCAAGAGACACACGCTGCCGTTTCCATCGCACGCTGCCACACTCCTCGTCCTTACTGAGAGCTACTCAGCCCAGCAATGTGAAGTGGGCCACCGGGTTACTTTGCAAGAGACGCGGGCTTTTTTAACCCCTTGTTTTTCCGCCTGTTTACTCTGTTATGCACAGCCGAGGCAGCAGAGGGAGCTCAAAGATTTTGGTCATCAGCAAGAGACCCGGAGAGGCCCGGACAGAGACGGGCACTGCCAAGGGGAATTGCAGCGACAGCGAAGGACAGGGCTCGATGTGTTCGGACTTCTTTAAAGCTCGTAGGTTAGATGCAGATCCCATTAGCAGCTGGTACTTCTAAATACAAGGTACCAGTGGCCAGGTTTTATTTAGAACTTGTTGCTTACTTAATCTGTTCCATTTACAGTTTGGAAAAAGAGGTGTTTGAGTCTAAAAATTTGTTCTAATGAGTTGTTCTATGCTTAAAGATACATAACAGATATTAAGACATAGGTACCTGAATTTTAAGGACTACAGTCAATTCAATTGATAAAATAGTGATTATTGAAGAAATACTGAACTGCAGTGAATTGACTTTTGTTAAACCATGCAGAAATTCAGTTTGTGAAATAACACAAGATGGTTTTCATTGTCATTTAAAGGTAGAAGGATTTTCATGTTTTTTGAAGTTCACCATCAGTGTTGGGGAGAAGTAAAGCTAATAAACCACATGACTGAAAGTCCTATCTAGACAAAAGCATTTGTTCTTCTGCAAAGAAAGACTTGAGTCTCTGAGAAGTCATCAGCTGCTGACAATAATTAGAAGTCTGTTGTGAACTATATCAGTGAATACATTATTAGCAAAACACAAGCATCATGAAGGTCAAGGTTGTGCATAAGTGTCCAGTTTTTGAATGCATAAAAACAAGAGAATTAAAAACCTTGTGGTTCTGACCAGGTTTGGTATTTTCTTTAACATACTACACTACCTGGAACTATTCATTACAGACCAGGTTGTTGCCTATCTTGACTGTTTCAATTTGCTTTTGAGGTAACACACAGCAGAATGTATTTTCATTATAAAACAGAAATATTGTACTAACTTACTAAGTTGCACTGAAAGGAAATGTTTATAGTTCTCTGGTTTTGGAGAGAAAATACACTTGAGATGTGAACTTGGTCATCCTCTTCCCAAACTCAGGACAATTTTTGTAACTGTTAACAATTCCAGTTTTATATATATCCTTTATATAGCAATTGAGTGGCTGGGTCTTTGCATTTTACTGACCTTGTGGTCTGTCTCCTCTTTTGGACCAGATTCACTCACCCAGACATTAGAAAGTAGCTGTGGAACACTATTCTAATCATGTGGGTATTGCTTAATCCTCTGATTGAACCTGAATAAATCTCTCTGGATGCCATGTCAATCTGTTTGGGATTTGCAATCTGGAAAGGCCCCCAAATACAAATTAAAGTAATTTTCTATCTGAAAAAAAATCATCTTCCTCTCTCAGTAACATCTACTACTATGTTCCATGGGGGGCTAAAGAACAGGCAGTTGTTAATACCACTTGGAGACACGGGACTATAAATATTTGACTATATGAATTTTTCTAAATGTTTTGCTAACTACAGGTCCTTGGTTGTGTTAGGGTTTATTGGTAGGTTTTTTGTTTGCTTGTGTTGTTGTTTTTTTTAAATATATCAATTATCTTTAGCCTGTGTTCTGTCATTCCAAGTATAAATCCTGACCCCTGAAATTGTTGGGATTTCAGAATATTTACCATATTTGGATCTTACAAACTTCCATAGTTGTTCTGTCATCTCTGTATTTTAATCCTCTCTACCCCAAAATTACTATGTAACTGTTTTCAAAGAGGTATTTTTTCCTTTCTTCAAAAAATGTGAAGCACTTGTAGAGAGAAAGAACGCCAATATCTCCCCTCACTAAATTTTAATGATTATACCTGTGCTCCAAGTTACTAGCATATGTCTCACCTTTCAATGAGATTATCCTGGGTGTTTTTGTCAATTCACAGTTCAATATCTAGTTTTGGTATCTTTAGACTCTGATCTCTTTTCCTTATTTTGTTAAAATCTCATATTTTTGTACTGTATCGCCCGCCCTTCTTTACTAGACAAATTTTAAGTGTATGTACAAAAGCATGCAATACACTTCTATTTACTGCAAATTTTATATACCAGCTCAAAGTTTTAGCCATTCTACTATTTCAATGCAATAACTCTATGGAAGAAGGACTTTTAAAATAAAGTACACATCTCCATATGCACTGTATAGGATGAATATATAAAATATTATTAACAAAGTGACTTAATGAATTGCCATTTTTGAGGTTAGAAAGGTGGAACATTATAGAAACTAAAATCTATCTAATAATTATTTCATTGCAACTGTCAAATAAAACTTAGGGAGAAATAAAAAAAACACTCTTCAACCCTTGGCTTTACTTTTACTTGTCCGTGATGGTATAATGATGAAATTTTTGTTAGAAAAAATCAATTGGCAAGTTAGACATTCTCACTTTCTATTCTTAGAAGTGGATTTCCTTCTTTGTTTAGTTCCAAGTGAAGAGGAGCCCTAGCTAGCTTTAGAGCTCATGGAACATATTTAATTTGAACGTCAAGCATTGACTAAGTTAAAGTATCTCACCATGGTTGTCTCTGCAATGGATCCAAAGCTGTTTATAAATATGTTGCATGTGACATTAACTGGAGGACCTGAAAAAGAGAAAAACATCCACCAGTCCCTGTTCCAGAATTATTGCTTATTGGTTGATTATTCAATATAAACCATTCAGAAACAATATTTAATGACTTTGGAAGAAATAATGCTACATTCACAACTTATTTAATGCATGATTAAATTGAATGGTTTCTAATAATTTTCCTTTTGGTTTTTCTCAAAGGTACACTACTTCTCTGGCCATGTTAGCAATTAAAAAAAAAAACACAGCAACAAAATTCAGTATAAACCTGCACACACGCATCTGTATAAAAAAGAAAAAAAACCAACCTTCCCATTTGAAATATATGGTAAAAATAGGTGTATTTCAGTGAGAATGCATGTCACTTCTCACAACAATTAGGGAAAAAGCGACTTTCTTCACTCAAGGCAGCTTCTACCTTCAATGTTCTCTGTCATCAGTGGGAAAAGAAATGCATTATTGTTGCTCTTATCTCTGCTGCTTAGAGGAAAATAATTTAGATTCTATTCCCATTGCTCTTAAATTCACAAAATGTTTAAGAGTCCATTTATAACTGAATTCTTTGTTACCATGGGTTGTCAGTCAACTGTTGTTTTGTCCTATCTTGCATTGTGAAGCATCACTAGTGGCAGAGGAATTGTTATGATAACTGAACAATGAATTGCCTCTTCATGGAAAAGGGTTTAAATTATTTTCTAGAAGTATCCTTAAAAATGTCACTGTGGAGCAGCATGCTAATTTTTTTCCACTAGTCCTTATCAATTTCAGTCTGTGTCCAATAGAAACAAGGTTTTTCCATCACAAGGTTTTTTTGTTACCTTCCTACAACTCAATGTTCTTATATCAATAAACCAGTTCAGCATTGGAGAACCTGGATTCTTTTTGCAGCTGTAAGCAGTTTAGCAATGAGAGATCTGTATCTGGAGTCCAAGAACTGGTCTTACAAACCTTTATGTAATATCTCTTTTTTAGGATCACTGAAGAAAGAAACTGCTCTGCCACTACTGGTGGTTTGCAAATAGCAAAATCTAACATGATCAATAAATTTCACATTAAATACTTGAAGAATCAGAATGTCCATTAAAAATTCTGCCAATATGACAGAACTTGGAACATCCAGCATGCTTTCCTGACAGCAAAAATGGTTTTGAAGTGCTGTACAGCAATTGCAACAAAACACTTCTACATGTACTTCAGCCTTTGCCATGCACAAGAGTACACCCATGGAGCAGAATTCTCAGGTAAGGAGGTAGCACTTGCAGCCACTTTGGTATTCAGTTAATTATTTAGAGTTGTTGAGTATATCCAGGACTTCTGAGAATTCAGTAACAGTTTTACATGCTCAACTCCTGAAAAGGATCAAGGGAAAAAGGAAAAGCAGGGAAGATGAATGAAGGCAGAGTCACTAAAAACTGTCAGGGAGAAAATTGTCCTTCTTGCCCATGTTAGTTAATTTGTTTGCAAGGCAGTTTTTCTTTCAAACACTTCCATGTTTTAGTAATTGCCATCATTTGAAATTTGATGTGATATTATCTTGTTTAAAATGCTCTGAAGTTTGCTATATTAGCATAGTTGCTTTTATTAAGAAAGAGCTCTGAATCACTACAGTGCTGATGTCTAATTTCAAATTACAATAAAATAGTTAATAGCTAGTTAAAAGGAGCACAAAAGTAGAAGCTAAAAGTAGCTTGCAAATGTTTTAGAGTTAACTCAAAGATACTGTGCTGAGTGTAAAAATGAACTTCCTAAAACATGGTCAAAAAGAATCACGAATGAGAAGCTGTAGAAGCTGGAAGTCATATTCAAACACAGGAATTCAGGCAAGTTGAACATAGATTAAAGAGAGGCAGAAAAGAAATTGAGCTGAAACCCACTAGAGACAGAAAAGCTAACAATGATCCCTATCTACAAGGTGTTAAAAATAGAATCCTGCCAAGATCTGAAAGCTGAAAGAAGATGATTAAACTATAAAAGTATCCATGAAAGTGAAGAAGGTCAGAGCAGAAAAACCAAATGAAGTCTTTATAGCAGCATTTGTCTCCAATTGCTGGCTGTGTCAAATACTAGAGCCATTCTGCTGGAATTTTGTATGAGGACTGTAGAAGACATGTCAGACTAAGTGAACAGGAACAAACTGACAGGCTGAGGTGATATAAATCCAGAAATTATAAAAATCTTTGCAAAAGATTTTTGCAAGTCTTTTTGCAAAAGACTGTAGAAATCAGTCAGCTATCACCTGTGTCAGTTTTGTAATCAGTGGAAATGTGTACCATGTCCAGCAAGTATAACTTGAATTAAAAAAAACCCCCAGACTTCAGGTATGATGGTGGTTGACATGAACATGAACTTTATCCCTGTAAACCTTACCTCTGTACCAGCCAAACTGGTAGAAATAATGAGAACTTTTATAATTAAGATATATAGATTAATATTATATATAAATATGTCATAGAGATTACTACATTTATATATTAGGGAGAAAGATGTTAAAAAGTCAAAAAGGATCAAAAATTCTATGTCAAGGTTCCACACAAAACCAGCTTAAGTAGAACAGGACCCTTCACACTGGAAAAGGTATACAGCAGAGTGTAATCTGTAAGTATACAAATTTGTAAAGATCAAAAGGAAGTAACACTTCTCCATTTCTTAGTATGTCACATGGTAATAAAATCAGTAAAATAATCACCAAACTTAAAGCAAACAAAAAAAATTTATACTTTTTAATATTCCAAAACACAAAGGTTTTACTGCTAGAAAATAATGAAGAGGCCAAAAGTATGAACAGCTTCCAGAAGGGATCAGGAGAACACATGTAACTAAGTTAATTTTTTTTTCAGTTAAGTCCTGGCTTTCAAAGCTTCTAAACTAATGATTGTTGAACAATGTTTGCCAATAGCAGGGCAAGTAACACTTTGCATTTTCCTATGTAAATACCCAAAATTTTACCTTAATGTTTAAATTTTTTACACCTAGGTTACATAATTGTGTTCAAATTTGAAAGGCAGTGAAGTATTTTCCATACTTGCAGGAATGGATATAGTCCGCAATGTGGACACTGAGTAAAAGAAGCACCTTGCTATAGGTTTGATATAACATTAAAAAAAAAATATTGCAACTGGAACAAAGCTTTTACAATAATTCTCAATTTCCTGTTGTATTCCACAGCGGAAGAAATACCACGTCTTCTCTATTATATTTGTTGAACAAGAACTGATATACAGAATTCCATATCCAAAAAGCAGAGCACATACACAAAAATACATAATTTTGTCTTCTTGACCAAGATTAATTATGACTAAAATTGGTAGTTAAAAATCTTGTCTGCATAAGAATTTCACTGGAACAAAATATGATTTCAAATGAATGTCTGAGTTATCTTATTAGTACTCATCCTCTTTCTTTAAAACTATCACCAGTTTAAAACCTCAAAAAGGCATTAAGCCCCAGCACTTGTTCTAGGAGTAATAAAACTAACCAAAAAGTGGTAAAGTCACTTAAGGAGATACTTATTCTTAGTGGTAGGTCTGAGTCATTCTGGGCAGATTTGTTCAAACCGCGTAGTTGTCCAGAAGATTTAGAATGTGCACTTTTTGAAAAGGAACAACGTCAAATTAGGTTTTGTCTCTTTAAGTTTCAATAGTTACAAAACAAGGCTCTAAATCCTTTGAATTATACTTTCAAGAAGTACTGCATTGAATTTCGTAATCTTTAAACCATCTGCCCATTCTTCACTGTAGCCTCATCAGAAGATTGTGATTGGATGCTGTCCATGACAAACTATAAAATTCAATCCCCAAATCATATAGAGATGTGTTTGAAATTCCAGTGCACGTTTATAATTTCCTGAGAAATATCAGCATCACTAACTTAAAAAAACCAAAGCATTTCCAGCTGCAGTAAATCCTGCGTAATAAGTTTATATATACACGACCAACTGTTTATGGTTTGCTGATGAGGAAGTAATCTGACAAATCTCTTACATGGTCCTTATGAATCAGACTGGGCAAATTCTGGTAAAACCAGCACATAGCAGTGGCTTTAGAGTCAAAACCACTTAAGTTTCTGGAACTTGGAGATGTCAAAAAACTATAACACTTCTTGCTGAATAAGAATTAAGATGGAAAGGCAGTGACAGATGACTTAGAGGAGAAAGCACTGCCAGCTTGAAGGAATATTTTTGTAGTAAACATGGAGTAAAGCCTTATAGTGAAATGTTAGAGCTAAGAGAATCTCTTGGACTCAAGAATATAGGCATAGGAGAAAGCAACTAACACAAAGTAAGGATAATATAATTTTTAATCACAATAGGTTTATTCTTTCAAAACATTATTTATATTCTGGGTAATTTAAAGACTGATACCTTATCTAAAGACTCAGTAATAGAGTTAAATATAGTTCCACTATAATACTGGAACTCCTTGTTTTCAAACAAAAGAATAGTCAAATTTACCCAAACTTCCCAGACTGCAAAAGTTAGAATGGATGGCGTTTGTCTGTATGGTACTTTGCATATTCATATAAAAATATGGTTTATGTAATCCTTCATTAAATACTCTAACATGCCTGAGTCTGGATAATATTTTTCATGCTAAGACCCTCAGAAGACATAATCATTCAATTTGCAAACTTTGCTGTTTCAGTCTTCTTTGAATCTGCTTTGTCTTTATTGAATCTCCTTTGTGATAAGTGCATAAAAGGCACAGGCCAAGAGACAGTTCCAGGTATTGAGAATTTGCAGTTTCAGTGGAGAACTGGGAACAGGGAAAAGAACAAGAGGAAAGATAGTCCTTTTGGCATTTCAAGGCACAAATGGGGCCCAGGAGTGAGGAATAGAATTTGGTGGTAGAATTGGTAACTAAGATAAGGTGTCTTGAGTTTGATGGTCCTGTCATTAACACACTCTTTAGAACCAGACAGATATGAAGATTTGGCCGATCTTTCACAGAACTTCCTTGCCGGAACATTTCACACTATGACAACGCAAGCTGGGAATCTGAATCCATCAGTAAGCATTTCAAGAAAGAAAAGAAACCAACAAACAGTATTAGACAACCCAAATCTAATGACAAGCTATATTTATGAAAGGCCTGCAGCTGGGCAGCTGTGAAAGTGGCAGGGGTAGAATGTATTGCTACAGAAATGAACTGCCATACACACAAAAGAAAGGCAAGAGAAGGCACTTCTTTTTTTCAGTGAATGTACTTCTTAGTTTTCATATTTGTTTCAGAAATTGCATATGTTGAGCAGTAATACTGACATACTGAAAACCTGAAAGTTTAGTTTTGAAATTACCTTTGAAATTTGGTCTGATCCTCGCATCATAGCCTGACATCCTACCCATCAGCTTATCCAGGAAATCAGATGGCGACATTGGCATGCTACGAGATCTTGCACTGTCCGTTTCCTTTGTGGCTACCAAGCTAACAGCAAGGAAAAACAAACAAAGAAACAAGCAAACAAAAATTTGTTAGAAGTTTTGTTAGTGAAACTTTGATTTTATTTAGTCAATCATAGTTCGTTTTTGTAGGAACTGGAAAACAGGAAAGGTAAGACAGTCTTTCAAGGTAGTTAATGCTTCAAAAACAGTAGTACCAAAGAAATTGAAACAGTAAGTTCTTTCTATATATGTCATTTAATACGTAAATTTTATCCTGCTATGCTGCACAGTTATAGGTTACTTCTTCCTTAGAACTTCTGAAGATTAATAACACTTTCAGTCAGCAGTAATCAATATCATTATCACAGAGTTAAATAATGTTATCTACAGAAATAGCTGTGTACGTGGAATGTCATATTCTGGAGTCTGTTCTGAGACTGATCTATTTGAACGGGGTGTGCTGTGATAGAAGCCTGGATCCGAAAAAAAAATACTAAGGGTCTTGATTAGAATAGCACTACTACCACCAATTTTGGGTTTATGTTGATATGTAACCACAATAAAACAGATCAGTCTCTTGGCAGGTGGTATTTTTCAACATTGTCTTAGAGTTTCATTTTCTGTTACAACAAAGGTGACTGCTACAGTGGGAAAAAAACCCACAACCTTAACAACTTACTGAAGAAAATATTTTAGGATAAACTTTTCTTCTTAGGGCCACATGACAAATGCCATCTCCTATAGCTTCCTCTTCATACGCATGGAAAACTCCCACTGACATTCTAAAGTGTGTCCTGCACATGCTAAGGGAGCAGAGTAGTGGCACTGTGATCAGCCTTGTGACCCAAAGAACGAGTCTTTGTTGTTGTGGAACGACTCTTACTTGAGTGCTGTCTAACACACTGGAAAAACAATACAGAAAATATATAAATTTTGAGTAACATTGCGATACACAGTGCAACTGGAACCATTTGTGGCTTCTGGAGTCTCGAAAAAGGCAGAGAGCTTAGCATTTTTGTGCTGAATTCAAGTCAAAAATCCGTTACAGAAGGACTTAAACCTCTTTTACTTACCCAATTCATTATCTCCATGTCAATTCACTCTTTTAGAAGTGCTTAAATATGCTTTTGTTTAGATGTAAAGACAGGGAATAATTTAAAGCCTTTAGGAATTTTCTGACTCATAAAAAACCCACGTTAAATTTTGCTTCTTAACGATGGATGGCATATCAAAATGGAAAAATTCCATACATGTATGTATGCAGAGGCCATGTGGAGTGCAGACTGAGAAAGTAATTTCTTTCTTTTCAAGACTCTGTTACACAGCTCATTAAAAGTTACACTTTGTTAGAAACTTCCATTTAGAAGTCCTGCTTAAATTATTGTCTTCAAATTTGAAATTTGGATTCATTATCTTAAATACAAAAATATTTCATATTAGTCCTTGAGAGTTACAAATTTGGTCACACATAGAATATGAACATAGAAGCCTCTAGAAGGCTATGGTTTGCTCACATTTAAATTAAAAATGGAAATGAAGTCTTTTAATTGTACTATGGAATCAGAAAGTTAAATTTGATCTTTGAATTTATTTGCTTAGCTAGTGTTTGTTCTATTCAATCTGTAAGTTGATTTGTATATTCTTAAATTGTTCATAAATTGTTAAATTGTTGGATATTTCTAAATTGTTTTGAATATTTTGGTATCTCTTTCAGTAAAGATGTTTCTTTACTCTCCTTCAATAGCTAACCTAGTTCTTTATTTCTTCCCATAGCTGCAGAATGTATTTCCCTTTCTGAGACAGTATTCAACATATTCTTTTTATAGTTCAGTTTGAAATTATCCTACTGCTATAATTTTCATTATCAATCATTCTGAATGGATCTGATTCATCACATTATTACAACTTGTAGCAATTTATGTTTCTGTAAAACATTGCAAATGTTTATAAAGCAAATAAAATACAAGAATCCAATTACCCTTTGCTGGGTATTATTTACTTGGAAAGCAGGAGAATCAAGTTACTGTGTGTACACACATAGTATACACACTTAAACACTTAGATTTCTTTCTAGTAGTCTTCTATCAGGAATTTATATTTCTATTCTGTAGGTATATAAAATTTCTGTACTACAGGATATACAATCCATTATTTTTATTTTTAATATACATAAATTATCCAGAATACAAATATAGAAATGCCCATTATTAGCTTGAATATAATTTTCTGGGAAGGAAGAATTTGTTTGTTTGCCCTTTTTTCACTTCACTCAACTTTTTGTAAATCCTTCCTTGTTGTACTTGTAGTTTTTGCTTTGCCATGGAATAGAGTACTTTGAATTAAAGTAACTAATGCGGACTGGGAGAAATAGCAATTGCTGTGACTATGGATTTTCTCAAAGTGACATTTACCTTTTCATATGATGGCATCATTAATATTTGCTTTCATTAGTCAATTATAAGTCTCAAAATATCTTGAAAAATTTAATGCCTGCTTATGAGAAGAATACATTCAGCATAATTAATACCTATTGTATAAACAAGTTTTATCTCAAAAGCCAGCTATAATTTGCAACTAAATATTTCTTCAAGGAATGTTTTCCCTTTTACTGAGCTTGGGGTGTTATGACTACAAGCTGGTTGAGCTCTGCAGAATTCTGCCCATTTGATTTAACTTTAACTGAAAATATGTATTTCAAGAATACTGCTGCACAAACAAAACTTTCATCAATTAGAGCTGACATGTGGAATACTTGTCTAGTTTAAAATGAGCAAAACTTGGTAATGTAATAAAACCTGAGTAAAGCAGTGGATTTTAGGAAGGGATTTTCTGTTTCCAGGCTAACATAAAAATTTACTCCGTGTGGTAAGGGCTCTTCAGTTTTATTGCACACTGTCTCTGAAAGCTAGGCCTCTGGCTAAGGGGTTAGAGGAAGCTGTACTCCTTTCATGATCCAAGAACTGAGCTTCTTTCAGTGTTAATAATGCACATAGTTTCATCCTCAATACACAACTATTGCATAAGTCCAGGAATGGCTTTGCGTGCCTCCAGAGGGAATTCGTTCTGACCTGTCACAGTTCTTTAAAGAACTTGTACATGCATTTTCTAACAGGCAGAATTATAAGAATTTAAGATCAGCAAGAATTTTAATATAATTAAGGTACAATAGACTTGTGATTTGCATAAAGTCATGTGACTTTAAATTACTGAGAAAGAAAGCCGTACACTTTTTTCACAGGTAGGAGCTTCCCATTGCTGAAGTCTTATTGAAGAGAGATTATAACCTCACAGTCTTCTGGTCTGTTCATATTTTATGAGGAAAAGTTACCAACAAGAATGCTTTCCCTGGCAGTGATTCTGAGTTTTGCCTGTGAGCTATTGGCAAATATTATTAACAGTTATAAGGATTTATACCATTTTCCAATTTCAGACTTAGAACAGTACTTAATTCAATTTCCTGGATATATCCTGAACATCTTTAAAATGTAAATTAAGCCTTCAAAAACAATTGAAAAGAAATTTGTTAACTGAAGTTGTGGACAAGAATCAAGAAAAAAATTGAAATTGTCAAAAGGTGCATTCAAAAATTATTTGTGACCAGATAAATTTACATCAAAAGTTAGGGTAAGAATTTTTTGTTTCAAATAAGCTGTCACACAAAAGCAGACAAGAAGAGAAAATTAGAATCACAAGGACTATAAGTACTCATGTCTTTGGTCTATTCTGTCTATTAAATTATTTTTTCACTTAAAATCTGAGGACAGATGAGCTTTCCATCAATGCCTTGAAGACTATCATGTTGGAATTTCATGCACTGAGATAGGAAAACATCCTAAATCACAGGTCTGTGACAGTGCGTTATCTACCAAAAGTCATATTTGAATCAGAAACTGTTAGGTCAAGCTGAAGATATTTCAAGTGGGATACAAATGTTGGAGAGTAAAAAAGCAGCATGACACAGACAAGATGCAGCTTCTCTAGATCAGCACCCACATCCTAAATTTCAGACAAAAAGGTACTTGTAAGAATGGTGTTCAACAAAGCCATCTATAATCTGGAAAGAAAATGCAAAACAATAGATGGTTTAAAACTAAGAGATGCAAAAAGAATTGAGAGAGACATAAATTCTGAGGATGTGAAGAAAATAACCTAGTTCTTAAATTCAGCCCATTTAGGTAGGAGAGTTTAAAACAATTAGAGGAAGGATATTAAGAGATGTATGAACTGGGAATGAAGGCACAGCTGGAGAAAGCAGTGAAGAAGGATTCAGAATTCATCAAACAACTCAGCACTGTTGTGGTAAAGTTCTCACTGCACTACTGTGTTCTCCAGTGGTGCGGAAAGATTGAAAGAGTGAGTAGAAGCATGAAGGTCACTTATTATTTTATACGATATTAATGAGACCAGTTCTGGGATGTTGCATCAAATTCCATGTCCGAGTTTTAAAAGGACATTAAAGCATTTGGAAAGGTACTGAACAAAGTCACTAAGCCATGACCTGAGAGTTAGGGAAATTTGCTTCAAGTAAGAGACTTTAAGAGCTTAATCTGCTTAGTTTATCAAAAAAGAAGAGTGAAAAATATAGCATGATTGAAGCATATAAACATCTCAAGGGGGCAGAAAATGCTGGAAGTTTATCTAAAGAGGAAAGGCAGAAGAAAAACCAATGAGACAGACAAATTCAAATGGGAATTTGGACACACAGTTTAATAATAACAGTAGATCAAACTGTACCAACCAAGATAATACAGCTTTGTGGAAGAAACAATTTAGCAAAATATAAGGTATTGTTTTTCATTTATGGCTAGCTTGGTGAAAAGGAATGAGCTCTGATATATAGAAAAGCGGCTAAATTCAGATTAAACATTACAAATCTCCTGCAGAAATCTTCAGACTGTCAAAAGGCACTTGATTGATTTGAGGAGCTTAAGGAAGGGAAGCAATGGGCATAGTTCCAAGTGTGAAATTATGTCTTCTCAGGGTCCTTCTACACAGGGGCTGGGTTGCAGGCTTGCAGTTGCTGAAATCAGGTTTGCAAGTTACAGCTGTAATGTTGGCTCATCCTACTCAATTCCTTTCACAGCTGGGTGTTTGACTTACTAAGAAGTTGTATGAGCATCGGCTCCTTGCACAGTAGGGACTTAAGCTCCAGAATGGAAACTGCACTTGAGCTGCCCATAAACTAGAAGCAGCTTAAAAAATCAGAGGTTGACTACTATGAGGAAAAAGTGAGGTAAATGTTCTATCTGTGACACGCACCTGCAAAGAGTAAAGAATTGTAAGCTAAAATATAATGTTGTCATGAAAGCAAATGGATATGAAGTAGCCAGGGATAAATTTAGATCAAAATTAAGACTTTCAGCCACTGAAACACTTCAGGTCAGGAATAGTTTAACACTTTGAGCTGAGATAGAAAAGCCCTATGTGTTTCAAGATGGAGCTAGGCCTAAAGAGGCTGTGACATGTATGACTGTGATTGCAGGTGATGGGACTCAGTTACTTTTAATCCTCTGCTGAGAATATGCTTGCAATATTACTGATTCTTTTGAGTTTGTAAAACAATTTCTACTACAGAAGTCTGAAAAAAATATACAGTTAACACAACTATAAAGCCAGAGCATCAATATCTACAGAATTTAAATGGGAGATCTCATCTAGCAGCTGGCAATTTAGTTACCAAGACAAAGCACAGGTCAGGGATCTGTGCTCCTGAAATGTCTATTTCAAGTAGGCATGTTTGTGAGAGAACATCTTTCTCTTCCCTTCCTCTAAAATAATATTATTGAGGAAAACTCTTCAAAGGGAATTTACAATCTCCATAAATGTTTCCTTCTCTAAAACATTTACAGCTGCAAAAATCAGATTGCTTTCCCATGTCTTTTTTTTTTAAGGACTACTGTGTTCTACCTGTAAGTTGTTTCTATCTATGCCAGACTTCTGCACATTTTTATCAAAGCACAAACAAAGGAAAGAAACTTTACATATGAAAGTGCTTTATATAAGCTTTATTTTAAAGGGTATATTTTGAAAGGTATTTTCAGTCCTACTACCTTTGAGACTTACCATTTTTGTACTGCAGAAAGGGCTGGTTTTTACTGATTTCCCTCACTTAAACATTCATCTTCAAGGTGGGTTATTAAAAAATTGCTTTCACTATGTGGTTTCAGCCCTAAAAGATATGTATTTGTTTGAAAATATTGAAGAAAAGAAGTGATGAACTACCGTCAGCGTTTCTATAAGAAAGACTGTATCACTCCAGAAGGGCTTAATAAGAACAGTATAGACAAAAGCGAAGGAAGAAATTACATCTTACACCATTTGCTGAGTCTTCCCATTTTGTTGCTGGTACAGGTAGGTGACAGAGATAAAGAAAGGATATGGTGTGCTGTAATTATAGCTTCCACTGGAAACTTCCTGGAGAGATGTTTCCAAGTCAAATTTAGGACAGTCCGCTAATTTATCCAAATTAATCTGAGAGTAGTCTCCAGAGTCTCACAGACTTACTTTTGAATACAGTTGACACAAATTATCTTTGAATTATATGGTAAGTTCATTTTCTCCCTCCCATAGGTAAACTACTGACGTATTTTTTCTTGAAAATCTTACATGAACACCAAGTTACTGTCACATTTGTCTTGGGGATTTTTTTCATCTGATCATAAATTGCTAATTTTCTCTCAAACACAATCCATTTTAATTATTCAGAGAGGTAGAAGGTTTGCATTTAATCTTATAATGCATACTACAGTGCTGCTACACGCACTGTGATGGCCCAGTAGGTCTTTCATTTCATTATTTAACTTATTCTATCAGACAGCAAGTGTGGCCAAACCCCTGGAGCAATTGGATGTTGTGTTTGTGGTCCATTCTCTCTAGTTGATATTTGAATGTTTCTAATGCACTTCATATTAAAATGCTTCCCAGAGAAGCTCAAAGGAATTAATTACACCCTTAGAAGGAAAGCAAAAATGCAGTCAATATGCATTTAATTGCATCTCACATACGAAAGCATTTCTGTAAATTAGTCTGGAGGTAGTTATTCACTGGTTCACCAGCAATGGTTAGGTGAATAAATCTCATGACTAGTCTCCTTGATTCCATAGCTGTAAGCGATGGTGATAGAGTCCCTCAGCTTTAAAAACAAAAATTATTCAGTGTAACCATGTAATTAATGAGGTATGCTAGGAAGGAAATGATCCTCTAATTGGTGGTGTTGGATCATCTGATGGTGTTTTGCATTTTAAAAATTTTAGCAATAAGATTTTATGATATGAAGAAAGCCTTCAAACTCTCTTCTGAGGGTTCATATTCTATATGAACATAGACCTTCATAAAATACATCTGGTAGAATTAATGGGGAAAGCGAGCTCTTAATTTGATGAGGTCAGAAGCATAGGATGGCTTTTTTTGTCACGGTAATGTTTCTAACTACCTGATCTACTAATTAAGTAGGTAAAGGACTAACAAGATCAGAGTTTACAGTAAGCAGAATTTGCACACATTGTTCAAGACATGTATATAAACCTGACAAAAATTGACAGTAGGATGTTCCAGCATGTGACGACTTAAAATAAAATACAAGAAATATTACAGGAATGGTTACTGAAGGCCTCAAGCCCATCCAAATTAAAGTGTTTTCCTTGTTTTTACAAAAATAAATCCTGCTCTTTTTAGAAAGAAAAAACTGCCTTCCATTTTACACCAAAAAATTATCATACATTAATGTAAAGCATAATCAATAAGCAAATCATACAATAATTTTTGGGGATAACACTAAGGTTTTTCCAAATTTTTGCACAGTTGATCACTGAAATGCATTTGTTCAGGTAAGTAGCATGACACAGATATTCTTTTGAGGTGTGATGTTTTTAAACTGGCTAACTAAGATAGCTGTCAGAAGAGAAACACAAGTCTCTGTTTTACCGCAATAAAGAATTTTAATTTTGGAAACCTTGAAGATTAGCAAATACTGTGGAGTGGGAGTTCAGAAGACAGGATAAATTTTTTTTTAGCAAATATTTTTTAAAATTTCGATAAAATTTAAAGGCAATCGCTTTACTGAAAATTAAAATGCTTCACAGAAAATAAAAGACAAATAGACTTTTCTGATTGGAGGCCATTCATCAGCAATATTTATTCATGAAAATCCACGGCCATTCTGGAAAGCCAGGAGCTATGTCAGGGGGTCACAGCTGCATGAATCCAGTACTGAAAGTGACTTATAAAATCAGCTGTCACTGCTGTTCCATGCTAGCTCACACAGGGATAGTTTCTTCTGAGAAACAAAACAAAACACAAAATTCATCTCCTTCCCTGAATTATCCTTGGAAGACAAGCTCTTCACATTTGCATCATGAAGTCAGGGTAACTGAATTCCTAGTTTAGATGCCTGAATTAGACAACGTTACCTTGTACCATTCAAGGTTAATACAAGGAGATAATTTCCTTCCAACTCCTTTGCATGCCAGCATGAAAATAACTCTATTTGAATAATGATTTATTGGTGAATAAATAAATTTCATTCTGAGGGACCAAAAAAGCCCCGTTTCCAAGGGTGAAAGAATAGTGGAAGCGGGTGGCGTGTAATAAAGCCAAAGATAGTAGATGAAGGAGAAAGAATTAAGTTTGCAATGTGTTAACAAAGACTGAAGTGCTAACAAAGTGCTTTTCATTTTATTTCTGCTAAAACTGGCAATAATGTGTTTCTTGCTAGTTAAAGATGAAATCTCTTTTACTTGTTGTTGGTCAAAAAGTTGACAGTTCCTAGTGCAAGGAAAATGCAGATTTTCATATCCTGCATGTTTTAGATAATAATAATTTTATCAGAACAGAGAAAACACAGAATTCTTAACTCATGTTGGCCAGAGAAAAGACTGTCAAATCAGCTAAGAGGAGCAGAAGCATTCTATCACCAAGATTTTAAATAGGTATTTTCTAAGAAAAACCCTCAAGAAAATTTTAAATATTTTGTGTAAAATTTAGATTGTCTACTGATTTTTCACAGTTTTTGATTTTTCTAGTTACCCTCTTATGTTCTTACCTTGATGGAGTGCAAATAGTCACATTAATTTTTTGATATAATGCTCCAGAGATAAGTAGAGTTGCATTGGGACACATTTTCAGCCAAAGTAGCAATTTTTATGTGCAACAAACAAAAACTTTCAATTCTAAGTTCACTAAATAATATAAATATTATTATTACTTTAGTGATTATAAATGAAAGCTACATAAAATACATAGGGGATTGCATTTCAATGCAATTATTAGAAAAATATTTTCTTTCAGATTTGAAAAAACATCATTTTTCTGTTTCAACTACAGAATTAACATTAAATTTTAGTGCTCCTGTACCTTAGGCAATGGTTACAAGCATTTTTTAATGATGTTCCTGATACCTTTATGGTGTCGTATTTTTTTTGCTATTATTAATACAGTTGAGAATTTCTCCAGCCCTCCAGTCTTTCTCTAGTCACGTTTGTCACGGAAGTAAAATAGCTTGTTAAAGTAAACACATATTTAACACATGTTAACATAAAGTACATAAAGTATGCACTACAGTTTCAAAAAACTTTGAATTGCTGTGGAATGTTTCAGCTTTTCTTAACACAGAGAAAAAAAGAGAGAATAATGTGATTTTAAGTCTGATTAAGTCACTCTGACATGATCAGCATTCTAGTATATTACAATCTAGATAATGTTAAATTTATATAATTTTTTTTGTTTGTTTGTGACTTTGTACATATAATTTTTGATTGTTTACCCCTTAAGGTTTTCTATCTTAATTAAGATATGGATTCAACAAACTACAGGCTGTCTCTGTAATTTTGCTTCATTGTATAAGACCAGTTCATAGTTGCCAGTTTCAGCCATGCAGCATGTGAATTAATATATTTTACGAATTAAGACTCTGAATAATTTTCATTGTTTTCCTGGAAGCACCCTCTTAATAGTCTTTTCACCTGTTGTACAGACTATTTTTATAAATGTTCTAAACTCAGGTCTTAGTTTCTTGCCATTTTTAAATTTATTCAGCCTACTTTTGGAAGAGGAAAAAGCTAACTCAAAGAGGAGCAGAGAATATTTCAAATATTCAAATTCTGACAAATATTTCACTCTCCCAAGGACCTACTGAATGGGTTTAGGTTTTGACAACTTTATATCTTAATTAAAAATAGTTAGATCTTCTGCAAATTCAATTAACTTTTGTTTTGGTTTGGTTTGGGGTTTTTGATAGATAGTACTTGGCTAAAAGAAATGCAATATTTTTTAAAATATTACAGAATCTGTAAACCACTTATTTATAGTAGTCTGAATTTGCATTATTCTCTCACCATAAAGAGTAATTTGTGTATTCACTGAATAATGGAGAAAAGTTATTGGCATTATGAATAGATTACAAAATGACCAAGTAAAATAATTTCTTGAATATTTTATGTTATTACACCAAGTATTCTTCTCTAAAGCTGCCAGAGTTGAGTAATTACATTTATTGTCATAGTTAATGCATGATCCCCCTAACCAGCTGAACTTGCACAGGAACTGACTGGGGTCTTTCACCACCATAATGAATGGTAATGCCACTGATGACAATGAGGCAATGCAAGACTGAAAGGCAAATTAATGCAAATGAGACTTTTGACAGTAAACTGTTGTTTCTCAAAGCAATTCTTCCTAGATCTAGGAAGAGCCTGTGAATTCTGCAAACAGAATCCTACAGATTATAGCTGCTTTGTTTATTCTGTACTTTGAATACACCTCAAGATGCCCTCTAAACTGCAGAGATGTGTATCACTGACTTTTCTAGTTCTAAAGGATTTTCTACTGTTGTGGCAGTGCCCCATCAGCTTTGCATTTATTAGGTTGCTGTACTCTCAACAGTGTAAACAGAAACAATGTCTACTAAAGTCTACATCTGTAGAAGAGACATCTTTCTTGTAATCATAATTAATGGCCAATTATAATGTCATATGTATTCTGTTCCTTCTTTTTCTTGTTTTGCTTTAAAAATCCCCCTTTATGAGTTGAAAACCACAACCAAAACGAAATTTTTTTTTTTTTGCTGTGTTTCTTCTCAATTTTTACTATGCTAAAATCTTCTCAGAAAGTCTTACATTAGAATAAAATGATTGAGGTTTATCAAAACTAGATAAAAAATTGATTTTGAATTAAAGCCCCAGATTTGTGAAGATTGAACCACAATTCAATTAAACACTATTCTGTTTGCCTTAGAGAAGCACTGCTTGTATCAGTCCTGTATCTTGAGTGAGCATGTCAGATGGCTGTTTAGAAGATTTGACTTCTTTTCTAAAGTAAGTTTGATAGAAGTTCTGTTAGAGAAAAGCTGAATATAGCCTGAAAGTCACTATATAAATTTTTTTTCCCCAAACACTTCTCATGAAATTGTTTATTTTGATTTGCCAGCTAATTATACTGCAGATCTGTGTTATTAGTATTAATTTAGAGTTTTCAATTAAGACAAAATATTTCTAGTTCAAAAAATACTGTTTTCATGAAATGGAGTTTTACGGAAACATATATGTTTCAATGTTGCTTTATGAAATGCTGGCAGGCTTGGGTGGAATATTGTTCAGTGTCCTTTCTATTTTGTCACTCACAATCCAATGTCAATGGGAACTGGAGTCTAGGTTTCTGATTTTCAAAGACTGCACATCTTCCCCAAATAATTAGCAGAGATTTTTCCTGCTTTCTGCAACTTAAACTTCTTTTTATGCATTGAAAAAGTGACAAAATCTTTTCAGTGCTTTGGAATTTTTTGTGAGACAGGAATGGTGATGTTCCACCAGGCATGTTAATTTACATGAGATACCTGGATTAAGTAACTTTTTCCTTTTTATTAATTCTATCCAGGATCAACACCGTAATAAATCAGTATAAGACTTTCTTTAACAAAAAGAGAGTTGAGCTTCAGGGTGATGATGAGAGTGACAGAATTCATGCCACATAATGACAGAACCCAGTATTCCTAATGCATGCACTGAAGCACATTCCTTACGGAATAAGTCAGAGAAAATAATGTGAAGGTTAAAAAAACAGTGCTTCTAGCCTTTCATGCTTCCACCAAAATTATCCTGGTCCACTACATGCATTCCTTTTCACACACAGAAAGTAGTGTTTAAACTTCCCCTCAGATACATATATAGCCTTTGCTATTCCAGTCTCCATTATGCCAGCATCCCCTTAATTATCATCCCAGTATCCTGAGCTCTGTGTGAAGAACTAGAAATAAGATCAGGAAAGGAAAGGTCATGATCCGCACTGATCCCCCACTGCCCTCACAAATCCTCCACCAGCTGAGTGAGGGACTTCATGGGGTCCAGGTAGAGCCCCTTCCCTGGATCATCCTGAAGGCATTGAGGATGCTGCCCCCTTCCCAAAGAGCGTTACAGGCTTCATTATGTGCAAGACACGTTTTCTCCTGAAGGAGTCATCTCTGTTGAAAAGCATGAAAAAGAGCATTCTGTAAACCATTCTTTAGGGAATCTGAACAAGTGCCTTTGTGCTCACATTTTAATTACAGATGAAAATTTGAGCACTCTTAAATCCAAAGATATGTGTAGAGAAACAACAGAAACAGGTAAAGAGAAAGAGATATTTTGAGAGATCATTTGCAGAGTGATATAATTTCGGGATAAGTTATGGAGATAAAATTGGTAAAATTTTAACACATATATGGAGAAATTGGAAAATAACATTTTTAATTCCAGCTCCCCACTGTATTGTACTTTTTGTAATCATAGATTACTGTCTCAAGTGGGGACATTTCATATTCATTTTGTGTGGTAAAAGCTTGCAATATTATGTTCAAAACAATTGACTATCCATTTTTAGTGTACAAGAACTGAGGGAAACTACAAGATATTTTGTTCTACTTTAACTCTTGCAAATTAAGAGTTTAAAAAACTTCGTTAAATTTGCTCCTTTAAAGAAAAAAAAAAAGAAAATAAAAAGAAAAGAAAATAAAAGAAACTTTCCAGAAAGAATTCTTTCTACTGGAATAAAGCAATGAAAAAAAACCACTATGGATTTTTTTTTAAAGTCTTTTAGGGGATTTATTCCAGGTATGATGCAGAAATCTGCCCACTTTGAGTTTAGTTCTAATACAGCTGAGTCAGAGGCAATGGATCTGACCCAATAGCATCAGGGAAAAGATCCCACACATGCACATCCCTTCACAGAAGTGCTACAGAGGTGCTTAGGCACAGAACTGACACTTACCCTAGAACACAGGAGCTAGCCACAACTTGGCTGTGTGAAGTCAGTGCTTTAGTCATGATTGATTTCAAGGTGTTTATTTTTGCCAGCAATTTACCACTTTGTGACATTTATTTTATCTGGAAGGGCACTCTTAGCATACATATTGCTCAAAAACCTGGAAGTTTAGTTGGTCCCTGAAGATGGGGATGTCTTAGCCTACACATGCCCAGGGAATTGACTCTCCTGTGCATTACTGAATCTAATAAAGCACAGCGCAGTTTTGAACAGTCTGTGAAATTAAAAGACTTAGCAGGACAAAAACTCAGGATCTTTTTAGTAATTGAGTCCCATTGTATCCCAGAACATTATAAACCAACTGTTCACAAAATAGTCCCTAAGATCTGCAATCCCCCACTAAGATGTCAAGTCACCACAGTTTCAAAAAATAGAAAGAAAAGAAAAGAAAATCAGCCTTTGGGAACCATGCTAGTGTAACTGTATTAGTTAGCTATTTCTGCTGAGTGGTTACTCATGAAATTAAAATTAATTAAAGTTAATTGTTGGTAAAAAACATACAAAATTGTAAACAGCCAATTTCGTAGAAAGTCATCTATGAAATTACATATTCTGATACTTGTGGATCCTCAGAGATGCTGTTTAGGATTATATTAGGTTCATGTCTTACCTTTCAAAATTCAGAAAGGGAGAATTTCCTATATTTCATAAGGAACTGGAGATAAACTCTAGACATAGGGGAGTCTTAACATAAATTGTACATAGTATATGAAGCCTTGAACAATGGTGTGATGGGTAGCATAATCCAACACTTTTTTTAGATTAAATGTGTTTATATATCTATCTTATATCAAAGAGGGAATGAAACTAAGACAGTAGGTTATGTAGTTATAACTACAGCTTGAGTTTTAATTATAAAGAGGAAAATGAGTTTGCTTTTTTAAATTTCATAGCTGTTTTGATTTTGCTTATGATACTCTTCCTGAATTAGTTTTAACTGTAAGAATCCCATGCAGGTTAACAGCAATTAGCTCAACCTAAGGAACAGTCTGAGAAAATTTAGTACTCCTATGTTCTACTCTATTTTTTCACTAAAAGAGCCTCAGGATAACCAGCTGCTTCGCTTTTACCCATGACCACTGATTTGTATTACTCAGTAGCCCCACTACTTGTGCAGCTCCACTATTTCAACAGCCCCATCACTGACCACAACTACGCTGGACCAGAGTGCTCTTGAAATTGTCTACCTTTCCTGTGGTCTCAAAGTGTTTCCCTTGGAAACTGCGTTTTGCTAATGTTTCATGTCACCAGAAAGAGACTTCAGTAATAACAATATCGAAGAGGACTGATCTTCCTTAGGGAAGTTCCTACCTAGAACTAGCCCTGACTCTCCCTGCTGCCCCCACGCATTTTGTACATCAGTGTCAGCACAGAGAAGTAACAGGGTGGTATGTGGTATAGAAAAATTGTATAAAACATGATGGAGTGTGGAGTCATTGTCCCTGTAGATGTTTAATAGAAGACTGGACGTGGAACTTAGTGCCATGGTCTAGTTGATATAGGGGTGTTCATTCATAGGTTGGACTTGATGATCTGAGAGGTCTTTTTCAACATAATTGATTCTGTTATTCTGCTCATTAGGTAGAAAGTCCAGTTAAGTGCAGATTGAGTGTTATTACCCTGTTTGCTGTTGTATTCAATAACGTGTATTGGAGCAATTCATTAGACATATAACTGGAAAAGTAGTAATGAAATGCATTTTTTTATACTTGTATAAATACATATCATCTATTTTTTTTACTTTTTTTTCTCATTCTTTCTTTTTATTCTTACTACTTACACTTCCATTGCCACACCATCTAAATACATCATCCAGTAAGGATAATATTGCCTCAGAAACCATAAAAAATAATGGATTGAGCTAGAAAAAAAGTAAAGGCTTTAGGATTCTCACCCTTTTCTCTTGACTTTACTGTGCAAAATCTTCTGCTTCCCAACACTTCTCATTCTTCTGTTTTGGTCCTGCATTCTTGTTAAACATAGTTTTTTACTGTGTATTTTCCTGCTCTCTGAGATGTTCCCTTTTTGCTGGTAGTTGATATCCTCAAAAAGGTGCCTTTTACTTGACCTATTCATGATGCCTATGTATCAGTGAAAATGGTATCTTCTATTTCCTATGTCCCTTTACCGATTCTTTCACTAAACATCATGAAAATTAGTAGGAAAAGCAGTAAAGAGGGCAAGAAGCAACACCACACACAAGGGCTCTTCATCATCCATTACTTGAGAAAAGCTGATTTGCAGGAATAATTCCCTATAGGTATTATTACGTAATACTCAGTAAGGTCATTTGAAGCCTGTATTCTGAATCTGTTAAAATAAGAAGCTCTAATCTTGTAAAAATTTTCATTTTCTCTGATTGTCGGGATTCCTAGGATGCCCGGACAAGACTAATCTAGTAGAGGAACTACTACCTTTATCATCATACAGAAGTACAGCGCTTATCTCACAATATTACTTGCTTTCAGTTGTTGTTATCATCAATTGGCTAGGAAGGAATTAGGAGAGGTTGAAAAGTAAGAAAATGTCACTAGCATTGTAAGAATTGAAAGATTCGTGGGTTTAATTGAAATTTCTATGTTATTTAATTTTTTTACAGTTTATAGTTCTATAAACACAAAAATATATACCTAATCCTTTCTTGAAATTATAAAGATGGTAATCACTTAGAAAAATAACCAAGTTTTTATAGAAATAAAGAATGGATAGCTAAAGCCCTAATCAAATTTGTACTCATGGAGAAACTCCTATTTGGTACAAAGGGATTTCAGTGTCTACAGTGGTATAGAAATAACAAGAGAAATTGGTAGAGCTGAAATACAGGAGAATTTGAGTTACATATTCTTGGTCACAAAACCCCCTTTTGTCACTTTTTCTGAGCTTTGGAAAGTACAGTGCTTCCCTAAAGGTACTGATGCTCTCCTCCTAGACTTTTAGAAGGATGCTTCATCACAGGAGTTTGACTGACTGGGCTCAGTGTGAGCTCTGGTAACGAAGCCTTGAAACAAAGCTGTTTGTATTTGTTTTGTAGAACCCTCAGCAGGGGTTCACTGTCTTCTCTCAGGAGTTCTTTTTTTTTCTTTTATCTGTGTTTGTTTATCTTTTTTTTTTCACCCTCAGAAGTGCCAGGGAGATTCTTGTGGTCTCTGCTTGAGAGTGTGCAAGCATACTTTCATCCAGTCTTGTACCTTCATAATTTTGATCGTGAGCCTGACCTGCTGACCTGACCCTTTGGCTTTGACCTTGGATATACCTCTTCATTACCAACTTTGCCCATCAATTTGGACTGTTTGAACTGCTCTTCTCTTGTACAGGTGCTGTGGGACTAACAACATTTATGGCAGAATCCTGCTCCTTCCGGCTGGGAGTCTGAACTCCCACCTCGCCTACCCTTCCTTTGCTACTCCCTGAGATGCGCTAAGTGCTTTTCATTAGACCTGGAGTCTGTCAACTGATTTATTCCACAGAAACTATCTTTCAAATTGGGTCTGGGCTGCTGAGGAATGGTACTGTGCCTCAGTGCTGTCATCTTGAATTAATAGACTTTCTTTTACGCACTTTTATTCACATCTTGATTTTAACAGACACTTTTATTTCTTGAGTAGTATTGTAGGTCTAATTCTTAACATATTAATAAGCTACTGAAGCCTCATTAGAACACCTGAAAATCTTTATTTTCAAAGATGTGTGTGATGCTGTGTCAGATTTAATAGTTTTAAGCTGTTGTATTTCTTCTCTTTCATTATTTGAAGGAAGTAATACTGGCTTAAAGGATAATGACTTCTGCTTCTTATAGCTATTCACCTGAAATCAATTTGCAAAGAAATGCAGGAACAATTTCAAAATCAGCTAACTGTGAACTCAGTTATGCCCCAAAGTTAGGTTGCATGGAGTTTTTTCCACGAAAATCTGGTTTTTAAGAGCAATTGTCTGTGTCTGTTTCCTTCAGTGTAAGTCTGATGGAGTAGTGAAAAGAACAAGGAAAGATGCAATAATCTAATTGTAGCATGATTCTTAGTCTATGCTAATATGGATAAATAAAGAAATACCACATAGGGAGAATCTATTTTGCATTTCCACAGTGCCCCCTGCCTTTTCACCCTGTTCTTTACCCACACACAGGTCTACATATAAAATAGATACACTTCAGCCTTTAAGGGAAGAGCAAATCCCTGGCAAGTCCATGAGAGGGTAGTTCTAATAGATCAGTGCTGCTGTCCATGAAAGTTCCTCAGCTCTTAAAAAACTGTTTGACTCATAAATCTGATCTTTGTGTTGACTCTACAAATACAATCTTGCTTTCATCATAACCTCATTGAATTCAGGCAAATCCAGAGGATTTTTTTTACACTATTAGTTTATTGAAAACTCAGAAGAATACTCAGTCTTAGACATTATTATAACTTCAAACCATATCTCAGAATTTTTTTCTTTCTTCGGTAGTAAATTAGTTATTTTTAGGATAAATTACGTTCTTTTTCCTAGATTTTGCCCTCTTTTTTACATCTGCACCCTCTTAGTATCACATTCGGGCTCAGACTGGCAGTAATATTAATAAGTAATATTTTTTTTTATTTTGGGTCTGATAATAGCTTTTCTCTCCATCCTCAAATATATTGCATAAACCAGAGTGCTATGTGCTTTAACCATTATTTTTCATGTTTAAAATCTATTAATATATTATTAATATGTGTGTTAATCTATGACATAGTAGTACAAACATGCACAATATTATGAAAGACTACAGATAATCACAGAATCATTAAGGCTGGAAAAGACCTCAAGATCATGAAGTCCAACCTTTGACCGAACACCACCTTCTCGACCTGACCACAGCCCTAAGTGCAATGTCTAGTCATTTCTTGAACGCCTCCAGGGATGCTGACTCCACCAACCCCCTGGGAAGCCCATTCCAATGCTTTACCACCCTTTCCATGAAGAAATTCTTCCTGATATCCAATCTGAATCTTCCCTGGCACAGCTTGAGGCCATTTCCCCTTGTCCTGTCACTGGTTACCTGGGAGAACAGGCCAATCCCCACCTGGCTACACCCTCTTTTCAGGAAGTTGAGGAGAGCAATAAGGTGCCCACTGAACCTCCTTTTCTCCAGATTAGATAACCCCAGCTCCCCCAGCTGCTCCTCACAAGATTTACTCTCTACACCCTTTGCCAGCTTCATTGCTCTTCTAATGGTTTTTTTTTTCTACAACATCTTTTGGAGATCAAATTAATAATTAGATCCTATAATGACCAATACACATCTTGTTTCAGTCATTGCAATTTCAAGGGTCTTCTGATGTGGAATGAAAATTTTAAAATTAAAAAAAAAAAATCAGGTGAAGTTTCTTCTTGTGAAGGATGCATCTCGAGACTTTGCTCATTAAAGTAGCAAGTCTAAATTTATACTGAAAAACATCCTTTTTCTATCTTCACGGGCATATAATTTAAACATTAATTTTAAATAGCCTCAGGGCTGCTGGACAAGTAATGAAGGTTTTTCCTGTTAGTTTCATTCAGTTTTCTCACACAGCCTTCAGTTCATTAAAGAAGAGAAGTTTCAAAGCTGCATAATGTAAGAGAAGATAACATTATTTCTTCCAAAATGTGGAAGCAAGTAAACCACTTAAGGTTCGACTGTTCCTAGAAATTCAAGCACATCCATCTTCTCATTAAGTGTTATATAGGTGCTAAGGCTCAAGTCTGTGTCTACTATTCCCTGTTCCCTTTGCTCCAATGGAAATAATTTCCCAAGGCTTAAGTTGGAAAAGAAATAAAATTAATGGCTCCAGGAGAGTTGAGAATTTTACAGGTTTTAATATTTTTTTCTTTTTTTTTTTTTTTTTACATTTTAAAGCATGGAGAAGACTCCTATGTGTTTTGCACTGACTCAGGTTCTCATGTATTATTGCTAGACCTAAAGTCACCAGCAGTCTCTAACTTGAGATTGATATGGAAGATTTACATAGATCACGAGCAGATTTTCTGAACTCTTTCTCCAACCATGTGCACCATAGTGCACAATAACCATGTTCATTATCGTAAAATGACTATTTATGAGCAGAAGGTGGAAGGTTACAATACCACAGTTATCTGGACATTGAAGAGAATAGTTTGAATTTATGCTAAATAAGATATCTGTCTACATTTGGAAACAATTAAATATTAGCTCACATGTATGTGATGCAAAATACCTGTATGCTTTTCGTAACTGACTTCATAACTTTTTTCCTCCTTGGAATAAATGTTTTTATATCATTAAAATAAAGGATGAACAATTCAACAGTAGGATGGCATTTGCATGGAAAAATATGTATAGGAAAAATAAGTTCCATAAGTACATTGAAATAGAATAATAATAGCATAGTACTGCTTGCATTGCCTACACTACTCAAGGATTTGGTCACCTACACTGAACATTAAACACACTGCAAAATTTAAAGTGTAATATACATGCATTGACTCTTTCCTCCCAGTGTCAATCTCATGCCATGTGACCAAGTTTCTTAAAATCTCTTTCTTGAGGCAAAATTACAATAAAATCGCATTATAAACTATTTATGTTGCATATGTTGATGCAAAGCATGTAATTAAATTAACTTCAAAAAGGAAAGATTTGCTATAAACCTGTGAGCCCTTGTGAAGTGTGCCATCATTGTGGGGCACTACATGCTGCTGATTTAACTTCATGGTTATAAATCCCTTTCATGTATAATCCCCAAACTCTTTCCAAATTTAAGTTTCCTTTTTTGTCTTTGTTAAGTAACGATGTGATTCTTAAAATAGTTTGGCACTGTCATGTTATATGCCATAGTTTGTTTATTATGATACGGAGCTAGAATGTTTGTTGATAACAAGCATGGCTAACTGCATTAGCAGTGAATATATGATGACAGTGAAGTCTGTTTCTTTACATGTATGATTTTTCTTTTAAAGTTTTCCCTCACAGAGGACTCAAGTTCATTTTAGCCTGGTACCACCATACACTTGCACTGCTGTGTATTAAAAGAATGTTTGCCTTGATATAATAACATTGCTTCACCTAGATAGAGTGTGCTGGGCAGAAAGTAGAGAAAGCCGTATGAACCTCAGTCTTCCACTCAGGTCATAATTTATGGATATGTTGCCATCTTTCATAATACAAGTCCTAGACTGTCGGTAGTACAGCAAATGCTTTCCGTCTTAGGGGAACTTCTGTAGACCATATCCTCTCTTCACTCAGCCAGTGTTTTTCTATTTCTATACAAGACTTCTGACCTAACGCAATCTTTGATTTTCCTTTTGCTGAAAAGAACTGACAGTAATAAAGAAGTCTATATATTCCCAACTCAGATCATCTTCTATAACTTCTACAGGGAGACACTTTGCACCTTAAGAATTTTTAATATACTTGATGTTACAATTCCTGATAAAAACTGTGATAAAATTCACAGATCTTATAGGGAAACTATCTACGAGCAGGTGAAGTACACAACCTCCTGCTTGTAAACTGCAAAATCAAATTCGGGACAGGGCAATGTTACGAAGCCGTTCAGGAAGCATGGAGCTCACGCATTTAGTTTCTGTGCCCACAGCCAGGCTGCCGAAGGTAGCCGGGCGTTCGTGGTGAGGAAAGGCGGTGACCGCGGCCGCTGTCCGCACCCGTCCCAGGCATTTCAGCTGCCCGAAACCCGGGAAGAGGGACACCTCTAGTTCCCCAAAGAAAGCAACTCACCTGAGCAGTACAGCAGCTTCCCACAGATAAAACCCCGAGACAGCCGCGCGGAGGTACCTAATCCGGGCCATGCTGCTCGGAGACGCGGCGGAGCCCGGGAGCGGCGGTGTCGGAGGCATCGGAGGGGCTCCGCGGCGCGGCTCGGCGGGCTCGGGCGGCGCGGCTCCCCGCGGGCGGGCGGGCAGCACCCAGCACCCTGGAGAGCTCCGGGGCTCCGCGNCGGCGGGGAGCGGGGAGGGCTCCGCTGGGGCCGGCAGGTGATGTCTGTGCTCGGAACGGCCCCTGCCCGAGCGCCGTCCCTCCCGCGGGGAGAGGGGCGGCGGAGTCGGTGCCTACACGGGGTAGCGACCGTCAGAGAGATCGGGTGAAGTCACTGAACCTTGGGTCTCGGAAAGTACTGGGGAAAGAGGTGCGCTTCTGCTTAGCCTGTAGGTCTGGTGGTATGCTTTTTCTTACGAAATGGGTGAGCGGGGGTGAGAAACCCATCTCTGTGTTTCAGTCCCGTCTTTGAAAGTACAGTGCAGATTGACACAGAAAAAGTAAATCCCGTTCTAATTGACTTTTTCAGAAAAGAAAGATGATCTAATACCACGGGGTGGACTAATAGGGAAACCCAAACAGTTTGAAAGTTTGACTGGGAAGGAGAGTGGAGGGGATTATGGCATGGACAAGGGAAAGAACATCTGAAGAGGGAAAAACCGGAAAGTTACTCATAAGAACAGAGGGGGACAGAGAATAATATTGCTAGTACACAGGTGGCAGTAAGAAAGTAACATGACTATATTTATTGTCTGAGAAACCAAACAGCATTTCATGCAAACCAGGTGCTAAGGCTTTATGAGTTGATATTGAGAAATATTGGTTGAGAAATTCTTGTGGGAATCTGTATGGTTTATGCAAAAAGTAAAATGTAGGATTTGTAGGATGGGCTGCACCTGCAGAAGGGCCGAAGGGGAAAATATGTATGAGATTGTAAAGTAGGGGTGCTCTGTGATCCTAAAAGACAATGGCCTTTGAACACTCACATCATGTCTGGGAGAACCACTGGAAAGAGAAGTCTGGGGGGACCAGTTCAGGACAGATCCCTACATTTGTGAACATCATCTGACTGGCCCTTTCCCCCTCTGCTTGACTGCCTCAGTATGATCTGATTTTCCTGTAGCCACTAACTTGTGGCAGCCCTACTACTGGTGCAGCTCCAATGGTTGCACAGCCCATACGATTATGTCATGCCAGACTGTTATTAAAACTGTTAAAAAGCCATAGAAAACTTAAGTGCCAAAGATGGAAGCAGATGTGGAAAAAGGCAAAGGTTCAGCAAGATAAGACACATGAAGCAAAGTAAAAGAAACCGAAATTTGAGGGAAGTATAATAAACTCATTACAGAAAAAGGAAGATGGATTGGCTTTTTTGGGTTTTTTGTTTGTTTTTGGTTTGTTTTTTGTTTTTTGTTTTTTGGTTTTTTTAAAATTTGAAATATATCCCACAGTTCTTAACTTACATTGTCCATTTTCACAATATCCTTATTCTTTTTTTTAGCTCTTCCTCAAGGTTGTTCACAGCAGGTATCACTAAATATTAATGCCTACCACACGTTTTAGAGCCAGTTGGGATTTCTTTGTTGATACCTATCAAGTGTTTGACAAAGAATGCACTAGAATATCACTAACAAATTTTCCTCTATTCCCTGAACTTTTTAAATTAGTAGTCATTAGTTAGTAGAATAGGGATGCTCTAAGTTTCTAGGTCCACTTTGCAAAAAGTTGATCCTTTTGTTTCTCTTCTTTCTGTAGCCCTGGATGTCAACAATGATCATGAAAGAAACTTGTTGAAAGAAACCCTCTGCTGAAAACACAATAACAAGCAAACTAAAGAATCCCTCTATTTGCTCAGGGACAGTCCGTCAATGCAGGTGCTCCACAGAATCAGTGGAGTACTTTGTATATTTAGAACAGTTCATTCTTATCTTTCCCCTTAAAATAAGTATGCAGTGAGGCTGCTTCTCCAGGTGCTATTTATCTTTGTGCATTATGTACTTCAACAATGAATTGGTCTAACATTTAATTTATTTTCGCTGAGGTAAATGCATTTCTCTTATGGTGCGCCTACTTAAAACTACCATCACGAACTCTCCATGCCTCCAGTAGGAACACTTCTATTAATTATAAGTGCAGTCTATACTTTAGATGTGCAGAGTTCAAGCTTCTCAAAATCCTTGTGGGGAACATATACACTTGCTTGTGCTTTAAGTAGCCAGTTTACTCTTGCATTATTTTATTCTGCTAAATAAGACTGTTGTATTCAAGCTTTTGAAAATTTTCTGTGGGTAGTGCTGAATATTAAAATATTATCTTCTGAGTGAATTCAAATGACTCGCCTTGATTTATAAAAGGTTCCAGTTCAACAAAACACTCAAGCATATACTGTTGACTTCAAACTTTGACAAAATATTCCCTAATTGTTATAAATGTTTAAATTCACTATTGTTTTAATTACCATATTTTTAGTCTTTCCATATCATTACTGGTAGACTTACCTGCTCCCTATACAAAGCTAAGCAAATGGCTCTGTCCCATCTTTAGAAGATCATTATGGTATCTCTTGATACTTCTGGCAGTTACAGTAGATTGAAAGGTGAGACTTGTTTGAACATCCATTTTAAAACCAGAATCCACAGAGCTTCTGTTTCAAATATTAATGTTGTTTATTTATATATGCCTCATACACCTGGATAAAACCATCAAATACTATTGCTCATCATTCAAAACATGATAGCATATGGTATCTGTGTACCATATGCACACAAAACTGAGCTGCATCATTTACCTTCAGTAGTATTGGAGGTTAATTGAAGTACATTCTTCACAAATGGAAAACATTAGTATGTTGAAATAAAAAGTTTTAACCAAAATATTCTGATGCCAATCTCTAATTCTCCTTATAACCAGCAGGCTGGATAGCTACTGTATCTCTGAACCAACCATGATTTAGGTATGAAAGTAAATCACTTGTATTTACAAGCTTGAGAGATATTCAGCAGGAGTAGCCTGTGAAGCAAAAATGTTTTAAGGTTACTGGAAGAAGATGTTCCTAATGCTGATAATAACAGTGTATTTTTTGGGTTTTTTTGTTCCAAAAATGAGGATACTTGAAAAACTTTGTATACTTGGACAGCAAGAAATAAGATAGGCCAATATTACAGACTACCTCAGTTTATTAACACACAATTTATACAATTGAATGCAAGATAATGCAGCTACTCCAAATTATTCACACAGAAGAACACAAGTGCACATATGGATGGAAGGATTAATTAATGTGCTTTTTGGTGTGATAGTTCTATTCTATTCTGGAATATTGAGACAAACTAATCATAGTTGTAGTCATGAGAAGTTATTATTATCATTTTTGTATGCCCAGGCATAAACACACTATGGTTCAGTATGTTTAATCATTCTCTAAAAAGGCAGCTGACAAATTTGAAGAGTTTCTGAAAAGAACTACAAGAATGTTAGTTTGGAATATTTTTTTTAATACAAGATTAAAGTTCACCTTGTAAAAAACTGAAAGGTCTTTAGACACCTGTGTGGAGTAAAAGCAATTTTGAAGTCAAGGTAAAAAATTTAAAGTTTAAGTAGAGGCAGTAAATTGGCAGGATTGGAACCTGATAAAAGATGAATTCAGAATAGAAGAAGAATAATCCTACTTTGAAGCAATTAAATGATTGAAATATCTGAAGAGGGACCAGAACTGATCACTTTTAAAGCCTTTAGATCTAGGTCTGTTGTATGTTCTGAGTTTGGTCCAGAAGCCACTGGGTAAAATCTGATGATCCTTGAGATTCAGTTCAAGTCAGTGATGGCTCCAATGTTCAAACATGGGAATCTATAAACCCAAAATGTTTTATAATGATATATTCAGCTACAAAGTAAGAGTTATTAACTTTCTTACAAGCACTAGTTTGGCTTCCAAACTGACAGTTGAAAACCACATGTATCATAATGGTAAGGAATAAAGTCCTCATGTATGTAGTCCTTACCACACTCGTATTGCCAGTTCAAACATTCCATCATTTTAAGTGGGTGTTGTGATGGGATATGACATCACTGTAGTTTTAGATACTGGTTTTACTGAGACATGTTTGATTATGTTAATTAGTCTGGCTTTCCCAGTACACAGGATTCCCCAGGATGTTATTCATTCAAGTGTGAAACCCCAGAGGCTTTGACCTATTACTAAATACAAAACTACAAATGGAATAAATGTTTTTCAATAAACACAGTCCTAAAATAGAAAGGCCAATTTTAAAATATGAGAGTAATTTCACTGAAAAGAAACATGCAGTTGTTCAATACACCTCAACAAGCAAGAAAAGGCTTAGAAATGTATTTCAGTCTCTGAAAACAAAGTGGAGTCTGTATGAAATCATTTGCCTGACAGTTTTCTCTGTAAATAGGTGCTCACCACAAGGCTGAAACATAACATTCTGAAAATGTATTATCTCAAAAGCAAGTCTTTGGATAACCAAAATAAATAAACTTTTTAGTTTGGCTTGTTGAACTGTTTAATTTTGGGATGCATGCGAAGAAATTGTTTCTAATTCATGGTTAATTAAATTTTCAGTCTTTCAACAAACAGTGAAGTACCAGATTGCATGTATTTTTCTTCAGATATTTTTTGTTCTCAAACACATTCTATCTTAAGCTTTAATTCTCATAAGTCTGATGGAGTTCCTGAGTTCCAGTGTCAGCTGTTTTATCTATCGTGATCTTTAGATCTGTGCTAATCTATATGAGACACAATCTCTGGGGAGGTAGGTTATAGTAGTAATACAAATTAAAATGCAGATAAATGGTCTATATTTTACTCTTAGTGAAAGATCTCATTCAGTGTTAAGAAGAGTTAGTGTAATATGTAAATGTTATTACAGAGTAATAATACATTACATGAAAACCCCCACAGTCTTGCAAATAACAGATATATACATAAAAATACCACCAAGTTGTCTAATACCTAAATACAAAATTATTGTTAAATATTAGTCATTATGGTTACAAAAAGTGTCTGTATGTATACACTTTATAGGAAGACAACTAAGCAAGGATATAAATACAGTATAAATTTGTACTCCAAAAGTAGTCATCACTGAAAAGAATTTCTGAGGTATACCTGATCTGTTCACTGTGGTATCTTGACTGCCTTGGAGCAAGATCTGATCTTTTCTCTATATGCTTATACTTTCTGTTAGAAAATAGAAGTCAATGGGAACTTAGTATTTTCTCTCTGTTTTACAAAAAAAGACCAGAACAAACAGTAGTCTATAAAGAGGGTAGAAATGCCCATGAATTATTGTGTGCACAGTTCAATCAAAAGCAGAAAGGTTTGCAAGTTAATTTAATACGTTATTATTAGCTCAATTTATTAATCAAGGGTTCAATCCGTTTAACTCTGCTTAGCTCAGAGCAAGTGAGCTGTTCTGCTGGAGTCAGCGGCCCTGTGAGTGTTTTGCTGGCTCAAGCCTCAAGGGACACCATTCCTGCTAGTTAGTGAGTGCTCGTTTGTTTTTTTTTAATTTAATTACTCCACGTAATCATATCAGAACAATTCTTAAATATCCAGCCTGCCATTTTCCCAATGTGAAACTTCCAGTTTCTTCTGTTTGCTTGAGTAATTTTTTTTTAAAATTCACCCATGGGATGATTTTGCATGCAAAAAAATAACAGAGAAGCATATTGTACCCGTGCAAATTAACTCCCATGGATTTTGATGCTAGAAATATGTTTGCTTGCATGTGTAAAATATAGTATGGGTTAAGACCATTTTTTAATATAGCTGAAAATCTGTGGATCTTGTGATGTGCAGAATTGTTATGAGGACACCTCAATGCTTTATATTTTAGGTTGTGTTGGTTTTTGTGCTTAAAGAAAGGGGTTTAGAAATGATATTTTTGAAATCTTTTGGGGCTGGACTACCTTTGTTTCTACTGGAGTATTTTACATTAAAATGTAAGAAAACCACCAAAACCCCAAACCAAACTACTTTCTGAAGACACTTCTCAGTGGCCATGAACAGATGCAGCAAAGTCATGGTGACAGCATGGTGTCTGCTTTTTGAGGCTCACTTGTCTAGGAATGGCGCGTGCAGCCCGCAGGGCTGTTCTTCAGCATGTGTGCTTTAAAGAGAAATGCATATAGGACACAGTTTTGAGAATATTATACACTAGATTGCACTAGATAATGTGGCCAGCAGGACCAGGGCAGGGATTGTCCCCCTGCACTCGGCATTGGTGAGGTCACATCTCAAATCCTGTGTTCAGTTCTGGGCCCCTCACTACAAGAAAGACATTGAGGGGCTGGAGTGTGTCCACAAAAGGGCAGCAGAGCTGGTGAAGGTCTGGAGCACAGGTCTGATGAGGAGTGGCCGAGGGAGCTGAGGGTGTTTATTCTGGGGAAACGGAGATTCAGGGGAAACTTCTCTATATATATATCACACCAGTGGCAAGGTGGAGGTCAGTCTCTTCGCCCAAGTAACAGGTGATAGGACAAGAGGAAATGTCTTCAAATTGCATTAGGGGAGTTTTAGATGGATATTGGGAAAAACTTCACCTGTGAAAGCGTTGTCAAGCATTGGAACAGGATGCTCAGGGAAGCCGTGGAGACACCATCCCTGGAGGTATTTAAAAGTTGTGTAGATGTGACACTTGGGGGTGAGGTTTAGTGGTGTTCAGTACTGGCCTATGGACAGATTCTTAAGGGTGATGATGCTATGACTCTGAATGATGCTACGAAATACTTAAGAGTTTCAACTTGGTTGGGCAGGTATTTTATAATAACTTATAAAAAAATGTGGTATTTAAGTTAAATTTGGTGCCCAAGTTATCATTTGCATGTACTTATTGAATTCAAAATCCTCTTATCTACTGACAAGAAACTGTATAGCTGGACATGATTCTAAGTCAACAGCTGTCTTCGTAGAGCTGTGAAGATGATTGTCCTTACCTGATTTGTGAATCTGATATCTGTGCAATTCTGCCTTCAAGTATCCATATCCAATAATTAATCTCTGGCTTCACCAGATATACACTTCATTGTAATCATTTAAGAGGAAGGGCAGAGGAAAACTATTGGACTAGTGCCTTTAGCACATCACTGTTGAGTCTTGCAGAGAACAGCTTACATTTTCTGAAGGTGGATTTTTTTTTAAAGACAGAATATGGTAGTGTCACAGTGAAGAAATTATTTCAGTAATAGCTCTCTATCAGATATTGACTGCAAAGTGGCTCTTATTAAATATATGTTGTTTCCTCCCTTAAGATGTGACTTCATACATAGTCGTTCTGGTAGGAGTTTTAGCTGTTACAGGTTAGGCTGTAAACAAAAAACCCTATTAAAGATATTTTTTTGCATTTTATTTGTCTCAAAAAACCACAGATTTAAAGGTTAACTGCTGCTTCTATAACTTGCACATATAAAGTATTGGAGAAATTGTTTTTCCTCTCCAAATGCTCTGTAATCAAAGGCTTTTGCCTCAAAGCTATTCATTGAATTTCCAATGTATTCTTCATTGTTACAAAATAGATGTTAATCTATATTTAGTAAATTTTGTTTTAAAATCTCTGTTCAACAGTCAGTATTTCCTACATGTATGTGCTGATCATGCACGTGATCCATCTCACCTTTAAAGCTTCTACAACAAACTGAATCTTATTGAACTGACTTGTAGCATTATTTAAGTGAATAATTAAAGTCCAAAACAGCTAGCTTACTTTCATTTTTGCTTATCTTTGCCAGCTTTCTGGTCCAGTATAGCAATTATTTTGCTCCTGGATGATCCAGTTACAGAAATTCTGAACTCTGTGCTCCTAGACGCTTCAACAGCCGGAGGTTAGAGTGACAGCCAGACACTTAAAGGTGGCTGGAGTGACTATCCTGCTCTGGATATTGCCAAGTTGTAGGTCGGGGACAGATGTGACAGACAGCTTGTACCTCTTAGCTGTAGATAGTGTTTTGTTTCTTTTCTGTTTCATTAACTGTTACAGGGCGTGAATCAGATGTGTATTTGTGATTTGAGTGCACATGCATAAATACACTACAACATACGCTTAAATATGACACAGCAATAAGTTCTGTCTGAAATACGGTTCAAAAGAAATATTAAAGCCTTATCTTGAATGAATGATTGAAAAAGTTTATACCTTAATTATACCTTAATTTCACCTTAATTTCAAGTATTTATTTTTTATTGTCTCTGGTATGTTATCATTGAGTGGAGACAATGTTAAAATTTTTAAGTCCCTTTTTGACATAACTACACATAAATTGAAAGACTCTTCAGAAGTATAAAGTGATAATAAGTCATAAAAATGTTCTATTTTAGTGACCTATATGTTTCACATATTAAATGTAACATCCTTGGCTGCATTTTTAGTTCAACAGAACATGAATTTTACTTCAGTTGTAGATATAAAGCTGATATGGAACTTAAGGATTTATTTAATTTATTTATAAAGAAAGCATATGAACTAAGATAAAGAATTTCAGAAAAGAGCAGGCACTGCATGCAAAATTTATAGAAGTGCACTTCTTTCTTCACTTGTAGTAAACTCATGAAACAATATACAGTCGCAGCAGAATTGAGATTTTTATTTCAAGGCTTTACTTAAATATTTTCCTAATGTGAAGAAAGACAGTGCCCTCATACAGGTTTTATATTAGTAGATAAAACTATTTTGGGGACTTAATGTAACCATTTGAAGAGGATAGCTGCTGGGCAATGCAAGAGATACTATACTCAGAGACTTGCATTCACTTAGGTCATGCATGTGTTTGCGTACCCAGAAAATATCTGCTTTGCCCTTAAGTAGGTGCTTGCAAAGCACAGGCACATGAAGGACCCTGTGGTCCTGCCCCATGGAGAAAAAATGTGTCCTGCTCTATGAGCAAACAAGTGTTTGTTCTTTCAGAATGGTGTTTCAGAGGATGTTTTTACATGGCACAGTTACAACAGTGAGACTTCATAGGCCACATTTTACTGTAGCTTTAATGATTTAGCTAATGAATTGGAAGCTAACAGTTTCTAAAAGTTTCTAATTTTTGTAAATTTGTGGGTGATAATATCCTTGAGGATGCTTTGAGACATGAAGATAAGAGGGTCAAAGGAAATGGAAATATGTAGCTTTACATGCTTCTGTTGCAGTACTTGTTGTGTCAAAAAGCCGAGTTGCTTCAGAGAGAAAAAACTTTCTACATCTGCAAAACGGAAGAAGTGAAGGGGAGTTCTGTGTGTGTTGGTGGGATGGCAAGTTCCCATGCCTTTCACAGTTTTGGCCTTATTGAATACTGGCAATCATAGAATTGTGGAATATTCTGTGTTGGAAGGGACCCATCAGGATCGAGTCCAACTCCTGTGCCTGCACAGGACACCCCAAGACACCCATGTGCCTGAGTGCATTGACCAAACAGTTCTTGAATTCTGTCAGGCTTGGTTCTGTGACCACTTCCCTGGGGCGCTTGTTCCAGTGGTCATGAGAGTGAAGAGACCAGTGCCTGCCCTTTTGTTTTCCCTGCTAAAGACCGCAGTGAGATGTCCCCTCAGTCTCCTCCTCTCCAGGCTGAAAAGACCAAGTGACCTCAGCTGCTTCTCATATGGCTTCCTCTCAAGACCCTTCACCATCCTTGTTGCCCTCCTTTGGATGCTCTCTAACAGCTTAATATCTTTCCTATAATTGTGGTACCCAAAACTGCCCCCAGCACTTGGTGAGGCCACCCCAGTGCAGAGCAGAGTGGGACAATCCCCTCCCTTGCCCATCTGGCGATGCTGTGCCTGATGCCCCCCAGGACAGGGTTGGCCCTCCTGGCTGCCAGGGCACTGCTGGCTCATGTTCAACTTTCTGTCAGCCAAGACCCCCAGGTCGCTTTCCGTGGCACTGCTTTCCAGCATCTCATTCCCCAGTCCTTCTGTACATCCAGGGCTGCCCCATCCCAGGTGCACAATCCAGCACTTGCCCTTGTTAAACTTCATATGGTTGGTGTTTCCCAGCTCTCTAATTTGTTGAGGTCTCTCTGCAGGGCTTCTCTGCATTCGAAGGAGTTAACAACTCCTCCCTGTTTAGTACCATCAGCAAACTTCCTTAGCGTTCCTTTGAGTCCTGCATCCAAGTCATTCATGAAGAAGGGGCTTTGCTGAATTAAGAAGCTTCTTTCACTGGGAAATATCTTGGTTTTGCTTATATATTAAGTGCAATCTCACCTGGAGCATCAAGTTTCTTCATTCTGAATGGTGTTTCTTGTATATTTTTGCACCTTCGTTTTTTCCTGAGGAGAGGCAGCACTTGAAGCAAGTCTATTTCAGTCATAGATGTAGACAAGAAAATTCAGATTCAACTGAAATCATAAAACTGTGGTGAAAGTGGCATGTACTATCAGTATGTATTTAATACGGATCCAGAGATACTGGAAGAATTAACGAGGTCGACTTATCATCGCGGTTTCAATTTTATATAAGTGGTATTTTTTCATTCTTAATTCTCAGTAAGGGTGCTTCTTTTTGAAATTGTCATCAAACTATGTTTTGGGTTTTTTTAAAGAAATGGTCCTGTATGTCAGCTAAGGAGATGAGAGACACAGGTGAAAAATATGCCAGTTGTATTGAGTGTGGGGTTTTGAAACAGATGAGGCCCTGGTGGATCAAATTCAAATTCATTCATATTTCCTGACAGGGAGCTGTGGTCTATATGCAGAAATGATGTTGGAGAGTGATTCATCCTTTCAATCTGGAGACATAAATGTGCAGAACTTGAATAGTCTCTGGCTGATGAGTAATCCTATAGTGGATTTTTATCACCTCTTCCTTGGAATAAAAGAAGTTGGATGAAAAACTGCAATACAAATGTAAATAGCCTTGCATTACAAATGTAATGTGTCAGTTCAGCAATTAGGATATCTCACAATATGAGGCCCATTACCAAGGGAGCAGGAATGCAGTAATTGCAAAAAGCAAATTAGGCTGCTGTGCGTTTTCTGGGCCTCAGTAGGGTTAGGATGCAGCCTTCAGGAGTACAGAGAGAAACTGATGCTGTCAACAGTTCTGTTCTTGTCTCTGTGGCACCGCTTCATACCACTTTTAGCAAAATAGAACTGTGTTTTTAATTCTCTGACAAACTGAAGAGTCTCCAAATGTTTGGAGATTGTAATGTTGTCTAATGTTGAGTATGTGTATAGTTATTTTCAAAATCTGTTCTACAGTATTGCTATTTCTTTTTTCTTTACAAACTCTAAAATGGGAGTAAAAATTATTTCTTATCTGCTTCTTGGCATAGCTGAATGCAGATGTGAGATCCATCCAGCTCATTGAGTACCACACCAATGATGGATATAAAGAAGAAATCCCATGTGTGAGACATTACTAATATACAGGATTTTAAAGCAGACCTTGTCTGCTGGAATTATTATTAATTTTTTCAAGAGTATTGAGATACTTCTGCTAGAGGAAGTTCCAGAATATTTTTGCGGTATAAAAACCTCTTCACAAAAATATCTCATTCATTGAAAGCTGTTAAGACATCCTTGTCAGCAGGTAAGGCAACAAAACAAAACACATTTAGGAAAAAGATGACTGCTACCTCCACTTAGTTTGAATGGGATTCAGCAGCAATAGTCACAGACAAATTTTGACATAGTTCAGAAGCTCTGCTTGCACTAAAAAAACAAACCTATGTCCTGCATTCATATAAAAGTGGTAATAAAATATCTGTATAAAACAAATCCAAGCTAATTCATTTTGATTCTTGAAAGCATCTCAATTCTCTACTTCCTGAGGCAATAGTAATTGTTTACTTGTTTTACAATCTGTTTCAGTATCTCACAAAGATTAGCAGTGACTGGAGTAAACTCTGATGTCAGTGAAAATAAGATAAACTGAAAATATTTCAAATATATGAGCCGTGTTTATCAAGAATCCAGACTTCAACTATGGTGTTTATTTTTCTTTCAATATTAAAATGAGACAGACTATTTTTGTTATAATGATGTAGTCCATGCAGAGTGAGGAGGAAGGCTTTAGAAATGTATTTAGATTTATCTTGGCAGTTATGTTTTACTGTTATGTTTCATTTAAATGATTGTATTTAAAACTGGGATTAAGGAGTGTGCTTTGAAAAAAACTTCAATTCAATATAACCAGCATGAACCTTCTTTCAAAGTGCTCTTTTGTAAAGGTAGTATATTATGGACTATTATTTCAGAAAAATGTTTTCTCATTATTATGCATGCCTTGCTACCTGTGGGAATCTGCTTTGAATAAATGAAGGCCATTAGGTGAAACAAATGGAAAAGGGAAAAATTATTGAGTTACTGGAGTTAATAACTAAGCTACTTCATGCCTATCGGCAGTACTGAGATGTAATATCCTTTATTGTAAGGTTGCACATATAAATGAATTTCTGAAGTTAAACACAGTGCAGGCATCTTGCAAAGCCAGTGGGCAGGAAACAAATTTCCCTGGGCAACCATGAGACATATGGAGCCTGGCATTACAGTGAACCAGAATTTCTTTCCAGCTACAAGAAAGGCAAAATTCAGTTCTTTGAAACATTTTCTCTGAAAACGAGATATATGCAAAGAGCTTATCTCAACAGACGTAGAATGCAGTAAGGAAGATGGCTTAGTATATCCCCAGTTTTCCTTTTTCAGCATAGCATTCAGAAAAGTTTTTAAGGTACAGCTATTTTGTGTAAATGTGTCACGAACTGTGAATGTCTTTTTAAAATCTATTATTTATTGACTGAAGACAAATGGGAGGAATTTCAGAATGCTTTAAATGTCTTATAAAATACTAGGATACTGGCAGCAGCCTCCCCAGGGATGTGATCATCATCTGTCCTTATAACTGAAGATTTTCAGGATGTAATTGGACATTGCTGAATAATTTCATCTAGGCTCCCTTTCCCAGGGAAGGCTGGAGCAGATAATCTATCAAGGTCCCTTCCAACCTGGGCTGTTCTTATTCCTACAGAATAGGTATGTTTTACGAGATTTTTGTTGGACTGGGTCTCATTCTGACCGTTTTCAGCTGTAGTTGCTTGTCTGAGACTTCTGAGGGGTTTGTGTTTACTGCTGGGCTAAAGGAATTTTTCCATGTCTTAAGATAACAATTTTGAAATATGACTTCTTCATTTTCCACTGACAACTTGTCAAAGTCAACAGTAATTTATCACCAGTAGCAATTGATATGCCTTATCTGAGATCATTTGCTTTCCAGATAGTGAAACAAACAACAAACTGCCCATTGTGAGTTGGAGCTATCTGTTTATGGAAAAGTTTGTACTGTTACCCTTAACTGATTAGCTCTAAGACAGGGCCATTCTGTCAAGACGATGTTGTCTAGACCTTGCCAGGTCATAAAAATAACTGAGATTTTAAAAAACTTTTCTTGATTTGAAGTACATACAGATAAAACCTGAAAGTGGCATACAGAAACAGCCTGTGAAATTTAAGAAAACACTCAAGCATGGACTCAGTTTAGCCTTCAGTGCCAGATTATTTTCCAGATATTTTTGTATCTTTTACTTTATGAAAATTATTTTATTCTGTGTTTTTCTCTCACCAAACTCTGAAGGAAACTAAAGAGACGTGAAACAATTGTCAATTCAACAATTGCATTTGCTAAGGTGAACTGACCAGGAAAATATCTTGCTTTTTCCATAGTTTTTCTCATCTAAGGTGTTTTTCTCCAGTGGAAAACAGAAGCTGAATATGTAATAACTTCTTTTCAGCTTCCTGTTTTAGTGGGTGGGGGTGTGTGTGTGTATACATATATATATTTTTCTATTAAATACGAAGATAGTACCACCTAGTCTGTTGAAGAAACTATTTGTATATGTTTCTAATTGAATGTTCAGAGAGAAGAGATATGAATGGGCTCTGCATAAATGTAGGCTAGGTCCCTTCTTAGCTCTACCTAGCATCCAGTTAAACAGTAGAAAAAGTCTAATGGAAAAGCTGAACAGCAACTGAAAGCTGCTGAATGTACTTTATTTAATCTGGGAAAACTTCTCTTTAACAGACTAAAGCTTTTTCCTTTGTCGATGCTCTCTCACTGCTGAGATTTGTCAAAGTAACCAAAAATCTACCAGATTCACAAAGCTTTCTTACCCAAGGAGGAAACAGTGCTGCAATTTTTCATGGCTTATAAAAACTTATGACAAGAGTTCCCAGTTACACAGGGCTTTCAGGGGAGGGGTAGAGGGAGGGAAATGCAAGCAACCCTAAATGCCCTCACTTTTTTTTTTCATAGATACTATAAATGAGTTCTAATGTATTATTTCACCAAGGCCTTGTAGAGTCTTCTTCACAGCCTGTAAAAATTCATGTGTACTGGCCCCCTGTGTGCTCAGGAGCTTGTGCATGTTGGAGACCGTAAGTGTTTCTCTGTTGTTACTGCTATTTCTAACGGATCCGACATATGGTGTTGCCCTTGAGATTACTGACACTGTGTTGCCTAACTGACAATTTCCAAGTAGTATGTAACAGGGAAAGCTGTTAATGTGCTAAAAATTTGTGAAATCCTTTTAAAAGGATAGAGTGTTAAGTGACTTCTCCGATGTGTTTAGCAGGATGCCTGGTCAAGGGTGTTGGTTGAGCAGCATCTAAGCTGTCTGAGTAGAAACAGAAGCTTTGTAGCACTACGTCTGGATGAAGTCATAGCTTATCACTGACAGACAAATGGTGCCAGACTTCCAAAATGACCAAGACTGGCCGATCTTCACCCGCTGCAGGTGGTACTGCAGCTCCCAGTTCTGAGACTGTAACAGTGACAAAGCAAATTCTCACCCAGGTGGCTGAAATCTCTGCCTTCCTGCTTCCAGAATAGGAGAGCTGCACTGCAGCCTTAGCAAACACGACTAATTCCCAGGGCTGTGAAGCCTATTGAAAATAAGTTAGTGGGGTTCAGCATTGTTGGATCTAGTTGTAACAGTTAAGTGTGCAGTGAAATATTGGGATGATTTGTAGCAAAGTCCTTTGATTTCCTGTGTTTATGCTTCCCATAAGAAAAAATTTCTTTGCACTTTTTAATGGAATACACAAAGGTAGGTTTTAATTTGGCTGAACAGGCCAAATAGAAACTGGCTGACCACTACTCCAAGAGTTAATACTATCATGTTGGTCACACAGTTCAGAGAGTTGTAGAATGGTTTGGGTTGAAAAGGACCTTAAAGACCATCTAGTTCCAACAGACTTGTCTGTGGGCAGGGACGCTTTCCACTAAACCAGGTGGCTCAAATTCCCATCCACCTGGCCTTGAACACTTCCAGAAGTGGGACATCCACAACTTCTCAGGTAAACCTGTTCCAGTGCCTCACCACCCTAGCGAAGAATTCCTTACAAGCTTAGAGTGGCTTGAATGGGTCCTCTACCAAACAAAAGCTGAATAAGTGTACCTTGGGGGTCGTGGTGGAGATGAAGGCCACTTATTAGGCTGAAGGGGGTTGAGGGGATCTTTTGATAGTGTGGAGGTGTTTGTTTGTTTGCATTGTTTTGTTTATTTTTTTGTTGTTGGTTGTTTCTTTTTCTCAGGAAAATATGAGTAATTTCATGAAAATTGTTTTCTTTCTAAAATTAGTATAATTGATTTTACGTGATTAAGATTTCTTTGCTCGTGTTTGGAGGTATGTGCTTTAAGCAGTTAAAGTCAGGGTGATTTTGTAGAGATGAATATATATAATTTAAAAATTATGGGAAAATAGTATGCATCAAGCTAGAATCAGTAAAAACCTGATTCCCAGTGATTTATTTCAATAGAGAAAAAAATGAGAAATCCAGGAATCTGGTGGAATTTGATCATATTAAAAACTTATCATGGAACCTTAGAATCCCAGAAAGGTCCTCTGCAAGTTGTCAGGTCCATCTTCCCTGCTCAAGCAGTGTTGTGTAGAGTCGGATCATATCCATCTGGCTTTTGAGTATCTCCAAGGCTGCACCCCTTCTCAGATCAATGTAGCAAACAATGCCTTTTAGGTACTCCTTGGCAGAACTGGTGCTGAAAGGCACACAGCTCCACGTGGAGATGATGTCTGAGAGTTGCACAGAAAAGTATTTTATTAGAGGTTCTACTTGCCCAGTAACAACTTTGCTTAGACCTGAGAGAAGTCAGGATATTTTGTGTTTCCAGTGCTATTTCCTTAACATAGATCTGCTGTACAGTGTATTTTAGAAGAATTGCCTGTGAGAGCACACCCTTTATAGCATATCTGAGCAATGAAGCAAAAGAGGGGATGCTGTGTCTCCAAGATGTAAACTGTAAAACATGTAAAAATTTACCTTTCAATACACAAAAAAAATTAGTTTGATGTGCAAGATATTATTTAAAAATTTTAAAAAATCATTATTTGGTGTTTTCATGTACTGAATCTTAATGTAACCCACTTATACATGATGAAATGGCTGCTGAAAATATCAGACTGCTCTTAAACCCTATTCTGCCCCCTCCTCCAGCGAATACTGAAAAACACACATATCTTGAAAGCAGACATATCTAAAAAATTTAAAAAAAAAAAATTGAGCATCAAACAATACTAAGGACTGAAATATTTACTTAGAAGACTGTCCAAAGAGGAGAACTGTCTCCAAGAGATATTTCAAAACTTTTTTTTTCTGAAATTAACAAATGAATGCTTTCTTTAAATTAATGAAATTTTCCATTGTAATGAGCAGATTTCCAAACAGACATATTTAGCAAAAAAGTTACTTGCTAACCTTTAAACTTTATTCTATCCCTGCAGACCTTTTTTGTTTTAAATTTCTTTTTTCTTTAAAGAATCCTGCTGGAAAACTGGTTTTATATACACAGTAACTAAGATACACATGCAGATATTTTCCTAAGATTTATGTTTTTTTAATATACACTGCATATTTTGTTGTATTCGTGTTTTAAAATGTCTTGCACATTCAGTAAAGTAACCGATTTACATAGTGTGGTATGAATCTTACACACGTGATACTAAGAATTTTCTTCTGATTCCCCATTCTGGTTGAAGTTAATTTGTGGTGCTTTTTCGACATTTGTAGCTTCATGGCTGGGAAAATGCCATTGGAGGCAAAGTTTAAACAAAAAATGAGGGATATGTAGTGATTCCTTTCAGACATAGGAGGACTGAAATACAGCCACAATTATTTTTGAGCTTACTCTGTTAGTGTTATTCAGTATCTCAACAGCATTGCACTTTGTACTGGTCTGGGAACAATTCAATTAGGAAAAGTGAATGTGAATTATCTGTCTTCAAATATTTGTTTATATTATTCTATTAACAGTAAAAGAAATACAAAAAAGCAGCATAGCAGAATACCTGTGAAAGCTTCTGTCTGAGGATCATTTGAAGAGGAAGAATGACTTGACCACTTTTTCAGTAAACAGGTTCTCTGTATGGCAGTAAAGTGACATTTGCCAGGCTCTGCAGGTTCTGGGTATAATTTACTGTATGGGTTGACTTAGTGATCACAGCACTGAATAGCCACTATAGCAGCATGTCAGCCCCCTTGTGAGTGCCCACGTATTGAACTCTGAGGTAGATTGCTTTCTTGGGGTTGATATAACCACAGAGTTGGAGGAAATATAAATGTGCTTGATCCATTTAGTTTGCAGGAGTTAGTGAATCCTTAAAGTAGTGTCAAATACACCGCTGTTTCTTTAAGTTTTGGACTGTGATTGATTATATTACCACTTAAATGTCACCAAATGTGGGGAGGAGGGAGTTGGACTTGTTGATGTTTCTGGGCCCCTCCCAACTTGAGATATTCTATAAATTCACAAACTGAATATATACTGTTCCTGATCAGGCAATGAGAAGTCTCATATGTGGTCTACTTTTGAACTGTAACATTACAATTTCCATGATATTTGTTCTTTACAAGAGAGGAGCTTTGGTAAATTAAAATTGAGAGAGGGTTCAATAGATTTAAGATAGAAATTGAAATATCCAACAGTTTCTTGAAATAAATGTGTTTCAGAAACTAGTACTCTTGGGTTTCAAAAGTAAGCTACAGATATTTGTCTTTGACCAGTTAGTTTTGTAAAATCTTTTTAATAAAATGTTCCAGTATCACACAGTATGCTTTTGCATCTCTATCTATCTCTGCTAATTATCTCTGCCAATTTTACAATAATCAGGCTTAGCTTCTGGTTCGATTCGCATGCAAGACATATGAAAAGTAAGAGAAAAGTGAAGGTCTCTATTCCCAAATTTAGCAGAGTTCTGAAAGAAAGTCCGTCTGATGCAATAGCTGTTTGGTTTTTCTTTCCCCAAGTATAAGTGGGATAGCTTCTTTAGTGTTTGTAATACCTTAAGAAAATGTTAAAGCCTTGAATATTCCTATATTGCTTTGTTTTATGCTTTGTTCTTGCCTATTTTTCTTTAGTCTCTTTACTGTGCTGGCATTTTCCCTACAACCTTCTGTCTACCCTACAGCACTTCTAGCAGCAGATCTGTTTTCATAAATCACTTTGAGAGAAGCCAACACTCATAAAGAAAATATATGTTGATTTTTGCACGGTCCTGACATCTAACGGAAAGTTAAAATAAAGGCCACAATAATATTCCACTGCGATTCATACCATGCTTGGTTTGTGTTCTGTGGGTATGCAGTTTTTCCTTTAGATTGGAATATCATTGTGATTTTAATGGGTTTTTTGTTTGTGAAATAAGATGGTAATGAAATGAAACACAACTAGGTTCCAGTCCTGAAATCCGTTCTTGCTTTTTCATAAAGGCAAAGCTTTCACGGATGTCAATGACAGTTTTGCCTGAATCAGAATTGCAGGATTGGGCTGATAGTGTCTGACTTAATGAATTTCAAAGAGGAAATTTCATTTCATGACCAGACAGATCATTTTGGAGTGTCTTTCACAGCCTGTGAAAATGCATCTTGTGACTATGTTTTTGTTTTCTTTTTGTTTTCATGCTTCTTTAAAGCTTCTTTTCCCTGAGACATTCTAGTCTAACAAATAAGCAGAGTGTTTTACTTGCAAGGATAGTAATGAGATTAATGGAAGAGCATTTTAGAATCTTACTGAAAGATTGAAAGATGCATGGATTTTTTTTTTTTTTTTTGTTATTATTTTTGTTATTCTTTTTGGTAGTAGGACTGAAAAAGATTTTGCTGCAACATTCATTTTTTTTTGTTTCTGTACAAGTTTGCTTTGCTGCTTGGTAACTGCAAGGCTTATTTAATTAAAAAAGACAAACTCCCAAAAACATTTGAGTCATCTTAAGTTTGGTTAACAATCACAGATATTTATCAAGGAGAAGGCTCAGAAGAAAGAAGAGGGAGTTTGAGTCCATAGTAAGCAAGGGAAGAAGTGTGTGTGGAAGAAGGGGTTGATGTTGGGTTTTTTCTTCCCCATTTGCTTTGACAACAGAACTTGCTACATGTTCAGCCTAATAAGCACTACCTTGCAACTGATGGCATTTTGGGAGTAATAAATGCCACCAGTTCTGACCCAAAACAAGGCCTGTGGGGGCTGATAAAAGGAAAGTACTTATTTTCAGTAGATCTGCTATGTAGAACTAATGATACTACGTATGGTTTAGGGATTTGTTTGTTTGGGTTTTTTAAGCTACAGACCGTCTTTGTTTACGAAGCTCTCTATCAAGCTTTGCAAGTGACCTTAAACTGAGACTGCCTATTGCTGAAGTGAGGTAACTCAGCCACAGGCTGTTGCATAGGTGATACTGACTACTAGTATGTAATCTATCACTGTTTTCAGACTTGAACCGTAGTGACCAACACTCCCTTTTGGCCACACACAAAATTATCTGAACAGCACACTGGAAAATGGATTTTTATTCTTTATTTAAACAGATGTAAATACTCATTTCCCCCCCTCACCTCACATACTTGCTTAATAAGTGAATATTTTAAATGATGCTGGATCAGAACTACGGTATCTTGCTTGCTGGACCTGGCCTTTGTAAATAGTAATTATTAGAAAACATGCATTAATAGTGACTGGAGTGTTGAAATGAAAGGATACAGGCTCTTTAGGAAGGACAGTCAGAGGAGGGTCCAAGAGATCCGGATGATACTCCAGGACTGTATCCTCCAGGCTCAAGAAAAATGCATCCCTACAAAGAATAAATCAGTGGGAGTAAACCAGGAGACCTGCATGGATGAACAAGGAGATCCTGCACAAATTTAAACACGAACAGGTAGCTTAGAGGGTAGAACCAGTGAAAGGTAGCCTGGGAGGAATATAGAGGAACTGTCCAAACAGTCAGGGATTTTTTTAGGAAAGCTAAAGTACTGACAGAAGTAAATCTGGCCAAGGACACCCAAGGTACCAAAAAAAGCTTCTTTAGGTACACCAACAATAAAAGGAATACTAGATAAAATATAAATTCTCTCAGGAAGGAAACAGAAGTCCTGGTTACCCAGGACATGGAGAAGGTCGAGGCAGTGAATTACTTTTTTTTGCCTTGGTCTCCACCCGCAAGGGTTCAAGCCACAGCACCCAAGCTGCAGAAGGTGAAAGCAGGGATTGGGAAAATGAAGCACCAGTCACTGTAGGAGACCTAGTTTGAGACCATCTAAGGAACATGAAGGTACACGTGTCCATGGGACCTGATGGGATACATCCATAGGTCCTGAGAGTACTGGCTGCGGAAGTAGCTTACCCATTATCCATCATATTTGAGAAGTCATGGTAGTCTGGTAAAGTTCTCACTGACTGGAAAAGGGAAAACATGAATCTCATTTTTAGAACGAGAAATAGGGAAGACCCAGGGAAATACACGTCTCACCTCAGTGTCTGGCAAGATCATGAAGTGGATCCTCCTAGAAACTATGCTAAGGCATGTGAGAAATAAGGAGGTGATTGGTGAGAGCCAACATGACTTCTCTAAGGGAAAGTCAGGCCTGACAAATTTGGTGGCCTTCTATCATGGAATTATAGCAGTGGCGAACAAGGGAAGGGCAACAGATGTCATCTATCTGGACTTGTGCAAAGCATTTGACACTGTCCCACATGCCATCCTTGTCTCTAAACTGGGGAGACATGGATTTGATGGACAGACCACTCAGTGGATAAGGAATTGGCTGGAGGGTTGTACTCAGACTTGCGGTCAACAGCTCAATGTCCAAGTGAAAAGCAGTGACAAGTGGCATTCCTCTGAGATACTGTGTGAGTCAACACAGGCAGGCAGCCAGAACAACCCCAAAGCCACAGCTGAAATGCCAAGAGTAAATTTATTTCATTACCTCACTAACCAGAGGATCCTGAAGCAACACCCAGGCGGAGACACACGAGCAGGAACAGAGGCACTGTCAGGCTCAGTCCATCCCAGCACACGGAGGGGCTGCTGTCTGTTCATCGAGGGCCCACACACACGTGGTTTACCACCATGCTGTGATCTCCCTGTGCTTTTCATTAGCTCTGAGCTTTGATCTTTCTCCCCAGACAGGAAGCTCAAGCACGTACATGAGAGTGCCTCCAAGTCTCTGTAAGCACCTATGATATCTCTAGTCAGAGGTTCTACTTCTGAAAACACAAGGAGGATAACAAGCAGTAGGCATAATATATGGTTTATGTTTGAGGTTTCCCACACTCTTATTCTTCAGGCCTCAACATTCTCAGCTGCAAGGTCACTTGAGTGAATCTACCATCCTCCTCTCCACTCTTCCAGTTTTAACCCTTTCCTCTCAACAGATGGGTGATTTTTAACATCTTTGTTGGTGACACGGACAGTGGGACTGAGTGCACCCTCAGCACATTTGCTGACCACACTGAGCTGTGTGGTGTCATCAGCATCTTGGAGGAAAGGGATGGCACCCAGAGGGACCTAGACAGGCTTGAGAGGTGGGTCTGTGTGGACCTCATGAAGTTCAACAAGGCCAGGTGCAAGATCTTGCATCTGGGTCAGGGCAATCCCAAGCACAAGTACAGGCTGGGATCAAGAGAGAATGGATCAAGACCCCTAGCCCTGGGGAGAAAGACTTGGGGCGGTGTTTTTTGATGAAAAATTCAATATGACTAGGCAATGTGCACTTGCAGCCCAGGGAGCTAGCCACATTCTGTGGCACGACAAAGAGTCATGTTCAAGGAAGGTGATTCTCCCCCTCTGTTCTTCTGGGCATCTGAATTTACTCATTTATCAAAAATATATAAATAATCTTATTGTGATTATGGCTACCTGTGCATACCAAGAGAAAGATGCAAAACCCACTGCTTTCTTTCAGGCACATTAAAAATAGGAGGCTGAAATTAAGTGAACTAACATTCCAGGCTTCCAGTGTCAGTGGAATTTATGTTGGTTTAGCTGGAGGAAATAGTCCAATAAACTCATTTTGTCAGGGACTATTAATATTTTCCTGGTTTAATTCAGGCATAAAGCTCTGATGCAGTATATTTGTGAGTGAATCCTAGTACCAGTTACAAGATTATGGCTCAAGTCCCCTTTGTACAAGGAATGGCTGGGGAGGAGGGGAGGTAAGAGAGCTGGAAATGCACTTTAAAAAAAATTCAGAGTGATGGAAAATATACCTGTAAACTGTAATGTGATTCCAGAACACCCAGAGTTTTCAGAAATCCGTGAGTTCAATACACTCTGTGTTCAGACTGGTGAGCTTAAAAATGATGCAAATTCTGCTCCTTGTTTGAAAACTGAACTCTTTCTGTGGTGGCAGCAGTGAAATACCTCATGTCAGTGGTTTTGCTTTGCAACACATTTCTAGGAAGCTGAAATCTTTTGTATTTCTGCTGTTAAACTATTCCAGGCTCTTGAGAATCGTTAAGTACACAGTGACAAATAACTTACCCAATTCAAGTATATTAAGAGCTTAATGTATGAGTTCTTGAGTTGTTAAGTTTTTATTCAGCTGTCTGTTTGGAATATGTTTTCATTACTCTGTAAGGGGTCTATGGAAATCCTTTTTTATTGAATGTGATACTCAGTTAATGTTCCTCAGCAAATATTCACCTTATTCTGAGTGTTTTACATTGGAGTAATTTTTCATTTGCGTGTTAATTTGCGCACACATAGGTGGTCTTTGATACCCTTATTTGTCAATGTTGTAGGTATTTCTACTGCTAGTAGGTATGAACATTTGCTTTCGGTAAGAAAGGCTACAAAATCAACAGTTGGATAATGAAAAACAATATTCCAACTAAGGCATTTAATATCTACCTTGGCTGCAGGAGTTCACACACAAAAAAGTAGACAGTATTAATTTTTGAATCAAAACCTAGTTTATATAATTTGGTACAGGTATAGACAGAGAAAAGATTTAGATGATCCTACAAGCCTGTTACTGTTTTGGGATACTGATGTGTTACGCTGGTATCCAACAGACTTAGAGCAGCAAGTGGACCTACAAGTGATGCAATGTGGAACATTCTTGAACTCTATTTGAAACACTGATTTTTAGAATCTTCCAAACTGTTGTTTCTACAAACAAACATCCAGGCTGTTAAAAATGATATGAGTGTCTTTGGATTTGTGAAGAGCTAAGTGGTCATGTCATAGTGAATACATTTCTACAGTTTGTTCTTGTATTGGTGACAATTCTTGTTTCAAACAAAGGTGATAGAAATAATTTGAATGAGTACAATGACAAGGGGAAAATTTTCTTTTCTTCTCCCCCTTTTATGTTGCTAGAGGAAAGGCAACATCATTTTCACTGTCTTTTTATGGCCTTATGTTGTCTTGCTAAATTATAAATATTTTCTTTAAAGGAAGCTTTGAAATAGGAGAAAGCTGCATGTACTGATTTTCTTAAACTGCTCCTCCTGCCAGACTTCACATAGATTCTATTCTATTTGTGCTTTTATATAAATGTGAATTTAGTATACTGAGTACTTCTCTATGTTATCTTCTTTCCCCAAGATAATCCTGGTTATATGTAGTTCTGCCAGATAGGGATTTGCCAAGACAAATTTCCAAAAATGAATCCAGACATCACTAAATAAATGCATCAGTATTGCTGAATGAAATAGAAATATTTCCACTTTCAGAGTAATTTGAATACATGCTTTGGGAAGAAGTTAATTTTTTGTAAATTAGAGGAGGACAGGTTATTGTGACCAAGTAGTTTGGATACTGGTGGGATTGGTGCTTATGCAGAAGGGAGCATGCATGAGTATATGCAATCACACACTCTTTTTTTAGACAAAAACCCCAGCAACAACCGAATATATGAGATCAATATCTTAGTGTAAATGAGATGTTTGTTTATACCACTAACTCAATATGGAATTCTGTCAGCCCTACAATGAAATGCTTGTTGCCAAGACACCAGTAATTAACTTCCTCTTAGAATAAAATGCCTTCTACTTTCAAAATTTTTTTTATGAAAGATCGTTTAAACACTTCTTGCTTTTTTGGAGTCATGTTACGTTTAAATAGAGATTTTACTTGTGATTTCATGGGTTTTTGAGGTGATAACATGTGCGGTCCCCATGGGATCTAGATCTAGACAAGAGTGGCATTACAGCTGAATCAATGAGATGTCCCAAGGAGAGCCAAAGCATAAGGTATTGTGGAAATAGCCAAGAGGTGAATTATAAAATCATCCCACAGATAGAAAAGTTGATAGAACATTTAAACCTTCATGGTGTTTTAACATAATGAATGGAACTGAAAAGAGAATAATATCTATTTTTTTAATCTGGATATAAGACCTGTTACTTTGAATTAAGCAGAATATATTCCTAAGCAAATTAATAAGGAAGTTCAGGGATATTTTTTCCTGAAACCAAAGTTTGCTCTGCCAGTGGATATGTTCAGGCAACTCTATTCATGCTGAAGCCCTCCAGGCTGTCATTGCTTGCAGCCGTGATCATGCAAGACTAACTCTTGTGGCTACCATATTCAATATTAGTAAGGTTGAGAGAACTTTGTCCTGCCAACTGCAATCTGACCTTTTGATGAGCACTTTTTGGTTTTGTTTGTTCTGGGTGTTATGTTTGGGTTTTTTCTCCCAAGTAAATGGTATTTATTGCAATGCAATTGTAGGTCTTGAACTTCATCAGGAAAATAAAATACAGAAATACAGTTAATCACATATTTTATCCTATTAAATATTAATAGAGCATTCAAAATATTTATTAATAAGTGTTTATCTCAACAAAACCTTCAAGTATACTCTTTAAGAGCTGCAAATACTATAAAAAAAACTGGCAGATTTTTTCCTAACAGTTACATGGTTTCAGGCTACCAGTAATTCCTTGTGGGAACAATTTTCTGTCTAGAAATCTCATCCCCCACTGCAAATTACTGGCCCTGAAGCTATTTATAAAATAAGGAAGTTATACCTTACAGTAAAGAGGAAAACCATTAATTTATTTGTATTCAGTTTTATCCATATTTGTCAAAATAACCTAAAGTGGCTAACAACAGCCCAGTGAACTTCTGTAGTATGGATTATTAAATGTAACGTACGTGCCAGTCTGATATTGTCATGTCCTATGTTGTGTTTGTCTTGATTCGTTACAAGGCTAGGCCAGATCTCTTATTAAGAGATGAACTTCTAAATCACTCACGTTTTACCCAAAAAATCAGAAGCCATTTCTTTTTCTTACTCTGTTATACTTCGGTAAACTACACATGACCTCTAAACTGCACTTTCTGAAGAGGACTTCTCGAGCTTGATCTTGCTCCTGACGAAGTTTGAGTATGATTCAATTGTAAGACCGATATATTGCACCAAGGTATTTCTGGGTTTGAGGCTTTAATATTACATTATGTAGGTAGTCCTACAGCACTGTAAAGCTCTGTGCTGAGCAGCAGTGTCCTTCAAGTTATTAGGATTTTAAACTTCTGTTTCCAAAAGGCATTTTTGTGCAGAATTTTTGAAGTGTTTTATATGCAAGGAAGAATTAAATGTTCTGGCTAATAGTTTGGCTTATATTTTCTTTTATTGAACTTCGTCCATCATCTAATACATTTTAGAGTAAATGCTGCATTTGGTGAATTTTTATTTAGCCAGTTTTGGTCCTGTGTCCTGGATGTTGCAGTGCAGCTATATACAAGACGGTGAAAACAATTTATTGCTTTTCAGCTTTCTGCCTTCAGTACAGTCCACTAGTCTAAAAGCTAGACTCAACAATAAATACATGCATGGATCAGGCACATTTATTGTTACAATCAGTCATGGCTTAATCACATCTTAATAGTTGATGTTAAATCTGCTGACACTTAGTGCTCTCAAATTTCAAAACTGTATTATAAAAATAATACATCCTCTATAGTAAAATGAGGTTTTAATGGACTTGTATACTTACACAATCAATCCTTTCTCAGTCTTCTCAATGTTCAGTGACTAGTGAAGCATTTGAGAAGCTATTGATGGGAAGTGTGAGCCTTTCAAGGCAGATGACTCATGAGTAACTTAATAATAGATAGGACAAACAACTTCTGCATATAGACTTTATGAACAGGGAGGAAATAGTTTCCAGGCTAATATTTCTACCAATGCTGTTATCTAGCAATTATGGCTCATTAAAAATGGCTCAAATTAAGCTTGGAAACAAACAAGAAAAACCTTTTTTCCCCCAAGCAGTCAAACAAAAATGACTTACAATGCTGCTTAATGCTGGATACAATGGTAAGAATTTGTGATAACATGGACAGATGAACATTTGGCTTTCTAGGCACCACTGGGTGTTGAAGACAGGAATGTATATGACAGCAATCAATCAGATACTTTGACTTACATACCTGATTCACAGATGTTCTCTGTCCCCTTCCTTAATTGAGACATCTCTTCTTTCTTCCCACTGCAAGATTCTGACCTTAAACCTTAAGGGACTGATAAGAAAGGGAGAACACAGAATTTCTGGAAATATTTTTCCAGATTATTTTTAGGATCCAGGTAACCTGTTGTAAAAATTCATAGGTTCAGATGTATGAAGTTTCATTTAATCCATTATACTCTGCCTTTGTTCTTAGTATATAGTTGATAATAAATTCTTTCACTGGTTTCCAGTTAATCTCACCTAGCATTTTAGACACTGACAAATCATTAGCCACTCTTTTTTGTTACTAGAATTCACAAACTGAAATTTTCACTTACAGATATTTGAAAAGTGTGTGCAGTTTCTATTGAGATATAAAAATCTTGAATTTACCTGTGCTTGAAAGATTTGAGTGCAATCACTTCAGAGCTTTGACTTGCGGTATTACATAAAATATAACAGCCTTTTACAATGCAGTTGCAGAATCTGTCATATTTTATTGCTACTTGTGCTACAATAATTCAGAATTATTCAGGTTTATTCACTGTTCTCCTGAGTGATATTAGATCTAATTGAAATTAATATGATACTCTGTATTGTTTGTGAATCCATCACTGTTTCTGAATGACAACATTGAAACTCTTTATAAGCCTTCTGCTGTTTTTCACCAAACACAATAAGCTTAATTAGAGAGTTTAATGTTAGACACTCCAATACTCTCCTGGGGCTGGGGTAGGATGTCTACTTTCAGAAAGTTGGAATTATGAGTTCCAGAAAGGATTTAGGGTCTGAAGTTCCTCTCCAGGTCAAGTTTTGACTTAAAAAGTTCACCTGGTGATGCTGGCATCTATCAATAAAACTATCCTATAGTTTTCTAAAAATACCCAGAAAAACTTAATCTCTGCCAAGATGAGCAGAGTATTGTGGGCTTTTTGGAATAGTTGTGTTGGTATTTTTGTTGGTTGTTTTTTGGGTTTTTTTTTTGTTTGTTTGTTTTTTTGGGGTTTTTTTTGAGGTTTCTTTGGTTTTTAGTGATTGGAGTTTCCTCCACCTGAGTCTTTGTCTGGTGATTGCAAACATCACTTGGGATATAGGAAATTAGTTCTGCCTTATTTCTGTTTGTGTCAACCTTTATTTGATGTCAGTCACTGAATTTTGCGTGAGACTAGCAGAAGCAAGTACGACAGCAGTAAGGGAAACATTAGGTTTTCAGGTGCACTTGAGGAAGCCAGGATTTCTGCCTATCCACGTTCTGGTTGCAGACACAGGTGACAGCTAGAAACTGAAATATTACTACTGTGGGATGTAGAGGAAACTTCTGACACTTCTGTCTCTCCCAACCTCATGACTTACTATTTGTTGCATGAAATAAAGTTACTCTGAAAATGATAGACATTTTAGATATTGCGTGATGAAGGCAGAATACAAACAGAAATTTTTGGTGGACTTGCATTGGCAATGGAAAACAAAAACCACCAGAACACAAGAATTTGTGTGACATAAATGGATGTGTTTCTAGGTCTTTTAAAAAAAAATCTGTTACCTCTCAGGACAGAAAAGTATTTTAGAATACAAAGCTGCCAACACAGTCTTTTAAAAGTATATTTTTCAAAAGTAAAGATATAAGTATTAAGTAAACTACATATTTCTAGCATCAATTTACCTAAAGCATTTGCATCTATTAGAAACTTGCATTATAAGCAATTGTGTTAGTTGTAAGAGTCTTTCAAGGAAAAACTGAAATTTAAAAATGTAACGTGTTATTTGTTATGGAATAATGCAGCAGTCTTATGTCAAAAAAAGAATTCAAAACTAGTGTGTTTTCTGTAAAGTGTAACTATGTATGAATTGAGTAATAGTGTTGAAATGGTGAAACTAGAAGGAAATATAAAGTTTACACATACTACCTGAGTTTTATTCTGTTGTTTCAGTAGGTAATAAGGGGAAAGAGAAGCAGATAAAAATTTGATTGACATTATACTAGTTTTCTATGCTGACAATGTAATTATTTGGAAAATGGATAGCCTAACATAGTAATTAAAGAGCTTAAAACTGGTGTGAAGAACTAATACGCCTTTTTCATACTACAAAGCCTGCTATGATTTTTACACTCCTTTTTTGCAAGACAGCGACAAGTAGATAACTCCATGGAACTTGGTTCTTGGTTAATGAAAACTGCAATGCAACAAAAATAAAGTATATTGTTTCTGTTCTGGCTTGTGGAGTAGGTTTCAGCATGAACATTTTGAGACTTCAAAATTACTTCTTTTTAATCTTGTTCTTGGGAGTGGTGTTTAAAAGAAATTAGGTCTAACTTCCCAGCATAAAATTAATAAAAAAGACATCTCCAAGAAAAGTCTTACAATGCCGAACAAATGTGTATTTAATATCTGAAGAAAAGTAGGCATGTGTATATCATACTTAAAAGTCATTATATATGTGAAATAGGAGACGGAAAGGAACTATATGGGTAAATAGGACTTGTATTTTCGCTCTTGCCAATGCTTTTACCTGGCAAAAATTCCTTGTAAGCTTTTCTGAAATTTCTTCTCACTGATAGTTTGGGGCTTGCATGGGAGGCTATTGTGCATCGTCTTGGGTATAGGTTTATGGTGTTTCTTTATACCATGTCCTTTCTCAATACACCTGTTCTGTTCCTACTATGGAGTATACCCTTTTTTGCTTATAGGCTGTGAGAGGGATTATTTTAGGAATAGAATGACTATATGTGACAGCAATGTCAGTAACCTGAAATAACACTTATGAGACGTTCTGCATCCTGGCAGCATGTGAAGGCTGAAGCAATATTAGGGGCTGGGTACTCCAATGCTTGCAGACAGTGCTACAGAGTTAAAACTTGAACCTTTGCTCAGCTAAACCCCAAAATTTTACTCTAGCTTAAGTGAATTCCCTGGATTTTTGCTGTTGTTGTTATTGTTATTTTCAAATACCTCTACGTGTGTACTTGGAAACTTGATCTGATTTCCAGTTACTCAAGCTCAGAATCTTTTGAACTTAGGGTGCGATCACAAGGTTAGTGTCAATATGTGCTACCTAAGATTCTTCTAGAAGGTTTTGAACGATCTGACCTCTTAAGATTAATGTTTCCATTCTCCTATTTCTGTGGAGATTTAGTCTTTTTTTCTCCAGACCTTCTTGGGCAATGATCTTCAGGCCCACAAATTGGTAAATAGAAGAATATCTTAAATTGATTTTTTTAACCTTCCATCTTTAACTTTACATGCCTGTGCTGGATGTGATACCAGAACTGAAGAAATAACTGAATAGACCTCAGAAAGAGATTATGAGCTTCGCAACTATATATACTGTTGGACTGTTCAGGAAGAGAAGAGTTTGCTTCCTGCCCCATCTTGGGCTTTTATCTTGCTCACTCTGGGCTTTCAGCTGGCTCACTTCAGCTATGGTATTCTCTGGGTGGTCACACTTGTTCTTTGTTTTCCCTTCCCACTGGTTTGCAGCTTCAGTTGGCATAGTCTCAGTAAAATGTGAGAGAAAATTGTCTGAAGTATAAGTAAAAGCAAAGTAAAAGTTTTAAAGGCTTCAGTTGTACATGTGATACAGTGAAAATCCATGGTCTGTATTAAAAAACATGATCGGTACTCTTTGACTTTTGATGTTTTACTTCTAAACTGGCCTTTTTTTCATAAATCTTAAATGAAAATTAAAACACCATTTAAGGGCAAGGATTTGAGTGTCTCCCTTCCTAGTCTAACTTATTTTTGTGGTTTTGAACGCAAAGGAGAGGTAGAGTTTGTGCAAGCAACACTGCCTCGCCCTATCTGGGACACGCCTAGAACAAAATGGCCCAGCACTCCCTGCCTTGCTGTTAGCTACTCTGGCTGTGAGACTGGGTTCCACAGTGCAAAGCTAAAAGCAAAGTCTTTTTTTCCTTGTCTCTGTGAAGTATTTGAGAACATAAATTCTGCTGAATTTTGTTGACACAGGTATTATTGACAGATATTATTATACTACATTGTGTTTGTAACAGGTCCTCAAATCCTATTATGCATTTGTAAACAGATTTTCTTCAGTATACTTTCAGAAATTTTGAATATAAAATATATCTTGTAGGAAATGGACAAGAATTCTATCACATTATTTTCTAATAGAAAAAAAACAACAGGCTGGTATGACTGTTTACAAAGATGTGAAATTAAACAATGACTTTTTGTTTTCTGCAACACTTTGATGATAGGGCACCGAAATACCAACATAAATGTAAAGCGTGCTCAGAATTATTGAGTAGAAAGGGGCATGTACCCTCATCATACAGCCACTTCATAAAGCCAAATCGCTGGCTCTTGTACTCTTAAAGATGAGTTTCAATCCAAGCTCACTCAAATATGCACCTTTTGCGAAAGTAAAATGCTATCTTCACATAGTTGCAACATCCAAGACACATGCAGACAGATCTCTTCCTCCTTTTCTCCTAAGTTATTTCAGTTTGTCTTTATTTCATAACTAATTTTTTCAGTGTCAGAGCAAAAAAAATCTGAAAGAGAATGTTTGAATATAAAAACTCCTTTTGTTACCACACTTGCATAAAATGAGACTTTGCCTAGGGTGTTTCTCTTTCATTGTCAGTAACAGGATAAATACTTCATAAACTTCTTTGCCTAATATAATCTTACATTCAGCAAAGTAAATGTCTAATTATTCTTAATTCCTGGAGTATTCTGACATGAATTTTAATGCCACCAAACTGGAGATTTCATGTGCAAATATTGTTATAGTGAAATATGAGACTGGTTTTGTTAGTTTTTTGCACATTGTTTTAGTAGAAGTGCCACACTTCATTGCTAGTTCACAATTCTGCCTTAGTCATTAGCATTGAAAAATTATATTCTCTAGGGAAAGAGAACTAATTTACATCTCAGGTTGCTCAGCCACAGTCATCTAGATCTCAAAATTCAAACCTGAATAGCTGTCACTTGATTTTTTAATTTTTTAGTTTTTTAAACAAAAGAAAATCAAGAAACTATGAACATATTTCAGAAATCAAAACATTGTCTTGATTCAAAGGAAATCAATCATCTCTAATTCTAGAACCCTTCCTAATGGAAAAAAACCACAAAACTCAGCTAATAAATGTCAAGTAATAATTATTATGTTACTCTAATTGTATGGCAATCACATAGCATGGTCTAGGTAACATTTTACTGAGGGGATAAATTATTCCTGTTAACTTACAGACTTTCACAAACAGGGAGTTTCTTGTCCTTAAAAATGTCCTACGCTTCTTTTTTCAAAGTTTTCCTGTTCAGTCACATTTCATGAGCCTAGAAAGTATTATATGGACAAGTCTTGGGCCCTGTGATGGAAGATAGATGCAAGTAATGCAAGCTCTCAGTCACAGAGGAAAGAAAGGGCATAGAAGGTGTGTGGAGGGAACTTTTTCTCTTGCCATAGTTTAGGGTAATAGAATGTTGTATAGACTCTTAAAAATTAACTATGGAATGTAGTTTTGCTTTCAAGTCTCTCTCGTAGTGGAAAATATGTTCTGGGACAGGTAGGTCAGACAGGAAATCACTAATGAAGACCTGCTGCTGGCTAAGGTCAGACCTGTCAGCAGTGGTGGTGACATCTCTGGGATAAGAGACAGGAGAAGAGGAGAAATAAAAACCCAAACCAACCTGTGCAACTGCAGCTGGAGAGGGGAGTGAGAATGTGAGAGCAACAACTTTGTAGACACCAAGGTCAATGAAGAAGGAGAGGGAGGAGGTGCCAGGTGCCCCAGGTACTGGAGCAGAGATTCCCCTTCACCTGAAGACCACGGCAAGGGAACTCACCCCCTGTAGCCCATGGAAGTCCACAGAGGAACAGAGATCCACCCGCAACCCCTGGAACACTCCATGCTGGAGCAGGTGGATACCCAAAGTAGGTTTGTGACCTTGTGGGAAGCTGGTACTGAAGAAGGCTCCTTGCAGGACCAATGGACACATGAAGAGGGTAAAGCCTATGCTGCAGCAGTTTTGCTGGCAGGACTTGTGACCTCACAGGGGACCCACACTGGAGTAGTTTGTGAAGAACTCCAGCCAGGGGGAAGGACTCACTTTAGAGAAGTAAGTGGAGGACTGTCTCCCAAGACAGGGACCCCACACTGCAGCAGAGGAGGAGTGTGAGGAGTCATTCTCCTGAGGAGGAAGAACCAGCAGAGAAGACATGTGATGACCTGATGGCAACCCTCATTCCCTGCCCCCGTGTACTGCTGGGTACAGAAAACTCGGAGTGAAGTTGAGCCTGGGAAGAAGGGAGAAGTAGAGGGAAGGTGCTTTTAAGATTTGGGTTTTATTTGTCATTATACTATTTTGATTTGTTTGGTAATAAATTAGTTTTACCAAAAGTGAGCCTGTTTTGTCTGTGACAAAATTGGTGAGTGATATCTTCCTAATCCTTGTCTCAACTCGAGAGTCTTTCATTATATTTTCTTTCCCCTGTTCATGTAAGGAAGAGAGTGACAGAGTGGTTTAACTGGCCACCTGGTGTCCAGCCAGGGTCAGCCCATTACAAGATCTCAAAACCACCTTCTGTTTTAAGTCTTAGAGGATTTTCTTTTAAGAAGTAGAAATGTTCTTTTTATTGTTTGTTTGCGACATTTAAATGGAAGAACAGACCCTGCCAATATCATATGAAATACAGATTGTGAATGGCTGCTATTGGTTATAAAAGAAAAATCTGCAGTTGACCACGCATATTTTACTGTGACTTTTTTGTTGGCATTTCTACTTTTTTTTAATAAATTAGTGTTCAAGTTGGAACAACTGCTTTATTGCACTTCAAATGGTTTTAGTCCTCTTTTGTAAGTACTTTAAAAGTGAATTTATATTGGTAGGTCAATTTAAATATTTCATTTTGGCCTCTGATAATCTATTTATTTGTACATCAGAATTCCTATAGGTTTTGTCTGACCTGCATTCAAATACAGTCTTAAATTGGATCTGTGGTGTATGCAAATAAATATGACTTGAGCAGGATGATAGCTGTTACCCCAGCCTCCATTTCCAACGTCTTGGTGTTTGTGTCCAAGAAAGAATTGCCTTCCTTCCAACAGTGTTGAGGTGACCATTTGAAGTGCTGAATTAACATACTTGAATTTTAGGTGTAAACGGTGTAGTATGTTTAATGTATTTTTTGGTTCTGCTTTGGCTAATTGAAGGTTTCTGCAAGTAATAGCATATATTCTCTGTGGAAGTCCTATGCTTGCATGTTCTCATCTCTATTACTCGTTTATTTTAAAATTAACTACCTGAGCTGGAAGAGATTCCTGCTTTCCACCAGCGGGCAATGGTGAACTGCTGTTGCTTTGATTTTCTGGTGCTTTCCTGAGTTCTTGGACAGGGAACCATTAGGCTGCGTGTAATGGAAACCTGCCTGTTTAATCAAAATTTTGTTAAAATCAAATTTCCCATTTCAGTGAGCTGATATTTTCGTGAATTCTTGGGCAAGAACTTTCCCATTGACTTTTACTCTAATATTTAAATTAATGTACATTGCCAAAACAAAATTTCAGTTTATATGAACAACAAGAAAAAATGCTACTGGACAGAATACAAGATTTTCTTTATTTTATTAAAGACATATGACTTATTAAAGACGTGATTTGATTGCAGTCACAAATGAAGAGACTGCACCCAAACATGTACGAATGAAATTGGTTCTCCTGCAGAACAGGAATTCTAGAAATTGATCTGATCTGTAAACCAAATTAAAAGTAGAAAAATTTATGGATAACCTTAAAAAAAAGAAATTCTCTATGTCCATCAATGATTTGGTTGTATTACTAGCATCTTTGGTTTGGAGTGAAAATTGCTGATATTTCTATTGGGAATGACATAATTCCGTATTTTCTGAGGAATTTTAATTTATTCAATGTATGTTGAAAGTCACGTTTCAGAGCTGTACATGGATTAAAAAGTCTAGAATGGAGGATCTCTTACAGCCCTAAAAAATCATTCAAGTACATGTTAGAGTCAAGATGACTACTTGCATTATTTTCACTGAGAATGTATGTCTTAGGGGCTGGAGGGTAAGTGAGACATTGATATAAATATTCTTATGTTTTCTATGTCTTGATTTTTTTATTTTACCTTTTTTTTAAGATAAGTGGCTTTGTTTTAGCATTTTTCACTGAATGTTTTAAGTTTTGGAAAGCAATAACTGTTGTAGATTGGATAGTTCTTTTCTATGATATATCTCTTTTAACTAAAATCATAGTCAACTAATTCAGGAAACTTAGTGCGACAAAAAAGACTGTGCCCCATCTCTGGAAGTGTTGAAGGTCAGTTTGGATGGGCGTTTGAGCCTGGAAGATGTCTCTGTCCCTGGCAGGAGTGTTGGAACTAGATGATCTTTAAGGTCCTTCTCAAGAAAAATCATTCTGTGACTCTATAATTGATTCTTTAGAAGTTTAATCTAAACCAAATAAAAACTCTAGCCCTGTACCAGAATATTTTAGGAAGCAAAGCAATTATTTATTTCCCCCAGAACTGAATCATATGAGGGTCAAAAATAAGAGACTTAAATGATGGCCAATTTTTTCTGTTAAACTCAGTTGTAGCTGTTTTGTTTTCAGGATGTGTTCAAACATTTGACTCTTGGGTGGGAGTTGAAATGGCCTACAGGTTTAAACCTTTGTATTGAATAAATCAACTTTGTCCAGATTATAAGGAATTGTTAATTATCAGGTTGTCAGGCCTTCCAAGATTCATCTCTTCCAATCTTGTTTGGTTGTTTGTCTGCGATCCTGCTCTAGCTTTCCATACATTCTAGCCTTTCAGTAAATTCTTTAAAAATGGAAAACTGTGAAGAGAGAATGAAGTTCCAAGTTCTGACATTTTGAGCCACTTGCAGGAAGGAGTACCCTTAGACTCTGGACCTTTCCAGTTTTGAATTGTGAACTCTACCCCTTTTTCAGTATCTCAGAAGACAGTCTTCCCTTCCTTATAATCAAGAAGGGAAAAATAAATCTATAATTGTGTTCTCTTTAAAGAAAATGAAAGAACATTAAAATAAAATATTTTTCCAGCTATATTGAAAATGCAGAGAAGAATTCTTTCATCCATGATCCAGAACCAATTTTTTTTCCTGTCAAGGATGAGACAAATTGACATTTTATCCCTTAATATCACAGAAAGCTCTGAGAAAGAAAGGGGTTGCTTTTATACAGGACAAAAAGAAGGAAAATATTGCTGGCCTGAATGCCGTGGGGAGCTTCAGAATGTGAGAGGAGCTACAGAAAAACATTTGTGAGAAAATTATTTAGGTCTGCAGCTGGTCAGAACTGGCACAAAAGCAGAGCAGTGTGATCCTGACAAGTTGGTGGAGCAATGTGACCTGAAGAGAAGCCAAAGACTTCTAGTACTTGCGTGAGCTCTGAGAGCCTCAGTGGAGCAGGGAAAGGACTCTTGCTCTGCTGACCAGGAAAGTCATGAACATCGCAAAGATTTGAGAGAGAAGTCTGGGCTGTCTAGGCTGTTCAGAACTCAAGTAATTCACTATCAGTGGTGTTGTGCTGCATACATGGGCCACATTTTCATTCCTCCTGTCTTTCTAGCAATGTTACTTTTGCTTTTCCAAAGCAAGTAGCTATGTCTTCCAAAGTCAACAAACCTGTGAGAAATGGAGAGGGTCCTCTACATTATGGCACCTGAGAGGAATAATCTCTGCTTATGCTCTTCCATTTGGCAGCAGTCTTACACAACAGATTTTCTATAAAGTTTTAATTCATGAAGACTTGTTTTTACTCAGGATTCACTAAGTTTTACCATCTCTAAATGTAGTAATATCTATTTAAGCCCTGCTGCTGTGCACTAGCCAAACTCTCACTCAGGACCAGGATTCTACATCTGAATCCAATTGGGACTACCTCAACCTAAAGTGCTCATTAACCTCCTCCAAACAGCTGTAGCTGCAGGGCGGGCACAAGCCCTATAAATCTAGCCCTGGGAGGAGCCAAGGGGGAGGTGGTTGTTGCTGCTTGCTGCTGGAGCTCTGCTCTGAGACATCATAACCTAGGAATCAGAAGACTGTGAGCTCTGGCACATCTAAAGAACTTACTATTTGTCCACCTTTATTCCCTCTGCCTTCCTGTCTCCTTCCCTGTCAAACCCAATATATTTAGCTCTTTGCTTGGACTTTCCACACACTATTTCTCCTAGACCACAGCAGCTCCTGGGTTTTTGGAAGAAATTAGCTCACAGCTCTTGTTCATATGGTCTAGTTGCAAAGAAGTATTGCTCTGAAGTGTCACACATTTATCTTCATATTACTGTGAGAGAATACATTGGTATTACCTTAGGCTAGTATAGTCTTTCTCTGTAGCATTTCAAGTGGAAATAATGTCTAAAAAAATATGTGGATGTGATAAAAGGAGCATTTCCTATCGTATGACAGCAGCTATTAAAAGAACATACTGTTACCTAACACATATGCCACTGAGACTTTTGATGAAATAGGCCAGCCAAGCACCAACAAGGTACTGCTCTGACAATTGCACAAAGATCTTCGTCAAGGTGAGGTGACCGTGACATTGATAGTCCTAACTTGATGTCTGATAATGAGATATCTCATTTGTATTTAGAAGAGGTCAGATTAAAAGCTCTGTTTCATCTAGGTTGCCCTTTACAATGTAAGAACTGCTAATTTTTACTGCCCATTACAATGAAAAGTTTGACGTTTAAAGCATTAACGAAGGTAGCTCTATTACAGTAACAGTTAGAAGGAATTCAATTTGGTTTCTGTTTTAATAATCTGGAAATGAAATGAAAAAGAAGAGCTTTCTTGCTTCGTGGTTAGGAGCATTGGCAAGGAGTTAAATAAAAATGCTAATGATGGATTGTAGATATAAACAGGACAATCACAGGATAACAAATAGTCAAGGCAAGCTCTAGTGTGTTTTGAAGCATGTGTTTGTAATTCCTAGTGTAGCTGGATAAATGATACTTTACAGAGACAAGAGTCCAATAAACATTACAGTGTTTGAAGGACAGAATCACTTTTTTCCCCTGCAATTCCTGGGGCATAGGGCCCCATTCCCAGAAAGGTACGTGACTCATGGGAATGGGGTTATGCAGTGGGTTTTTGTATGGTGCAAAATTGGTAAGGCTGCAGAGTACAAAGAAACTGAGATTTTTATCTGGTTATGCTGGTGCCTTGCTGGTCAATTTTCAGTTGCTACCTCCTATGTGGGTAGATTAGGTTTTGACTTTTTTGTTCTAATCAGGTACGAAAGCAGTCTCTATATTTGGGCAAATATTAAAATCGTAGCTTTAGTTATATTGAAGTCTACAGTTGAAGAGATTTGTGGTAGTAAAAAGGTTTGTAATTTGTCACTAGGGGATGAGAATAGCTTTGACAGATGAGAACTGTGGCATTGAGTTTGATGGAGGGGGAAGTTGTGTTGTGTTTTGTTTTTTAAATGAAAGTTTGCTGGCAGTGAACATGCTTACCATCATGCTAAAAAGATTGATCCCCTAATCAAAAGAGGTGTGTAGTGCACTTACCAACACTAATCAGTTTACCCTTTCTTAAAAACCTGCAAAAGAATGCTGGTTTTTTTTGTTCTTGTATCTCTCCTTTATGTAGCCCATAAAGTCACAGTAATTATTTTTTAAGGGTTATTAGCAGAAGAGCTAATATCACTAGAAAGGTTTTCTTTACAAAAAAAATTGAGCTCAGCAATTCTACAGAATCCAATTGTTGCTAGATTAAATGAAATCTAACATCATTTATTTTCCTTGGTACTCTTTGCTTTTGAATGTTGTTACAGGAACTTTGGTTTCCTATTACACTTAGTTACTTTAGATTGTCCTACTGACAAAGCTTTATAAGAATTATTCTTGAAACTAAGAAGATAAAAAATCCAATTTATTACTTCATTTGTTAATTTCACAGCTCAGTGATTATTTCAAAATATACACTGGTTGACTGAGCTACAGCTATGGCCAACTATTGATTTTTTGGGGAAGGGTTTGGTTTTTTTCATTCAAAGAATTACTTCACCTAATTCTCTATAAATTTTTTTTTTATAATTAATAAAGCAGTAAAATTTTCTACTCAGTCAGAAAGGTGACATGGAAGTCTGAGTTAAAGTATTTTTATTGTTACTAAGGAGATAGTGAAAGCAATTTTCCTTTTATAAAATATCTACATTTAGTCCCTGATTGCAATAACTCCTTCCTGGAACTAAGACATAAAAATTTCTTTCTGTATTTCCATTTAACTCAAGGGAGACGCTCAGTTTAAAAAGATTGTTGTTGTTGTTGTTAGTTAAAGACAGCTTGTTGCTGCTCTCTTGAGCCTCCAATTACTGCCTCAATTCAACAAAGACTGTTGGTAGGTCCCTGTCTTTTAAACACAACACAGAATATTTCTGACCTCAGCAGGAGTGATGTACAAAGTGGACATTCGGATGTCTGCCCACGGTGTTGTGCTAGTGCAAATATTTTGTAGAAATTAAGAAGTTTGAAGAGTCAAAAACTTAGATTGAGTCAGTCCATTGATGCTTCAAAACCTATATAAAGTAGTAATCATACATGGCAATGCAGCTTAAGTGGCTTTTTCACATTGTATGGATAAACCAAAAGAGCTACTTCAAATACAGAAGATGCTTTTCAACCCATCATTGAACAACAAGTGGATTTCAAGATCAGGTTCTGTTCCTGTAGCAACTTCTGCTGATGAAGTTGAACCACTGAAGTTTTCTGGAGCTTAATGGCTTCAGTGAAGGAATGCAGACTGTTCTGTGTCCTCCTTTAGATGAGGTTGATGAAACAATATTTTATTTGTAAAATATATATCCCTTCCCTGAGACCATAGGTTAATGTGATCAGCAAAAGAAAACTCATTGATATTTATAGGACTGCTTAAACACATCTAGCATCTGTTTTTCCAGCTGCAACAAATTCCATTAGATTGAGTACTGCTTAAAGGACAGAAAACAATCACTCCAGCTGTGACGATGTTTGTAGCAGCTAATTATGTAGATTTTAGCTCCAAATTATAATGGCCCCAAGAGATAAAAAGAGCTAAAGGGATGAAAATATAGATCTACAAGTTAACAATATTCATAATAGTACCTAGAACAATTTAATGCCTTTTATATTGCTATCAGATGAAAATATCTCACTACTTGCTTTCAAAGACTGATCTGACTCTACTAAATAATTTAAAAGTATTGTAATCTATTGGGACTTTTTTTGGTCAAGTTTAAGAATAAATCTGAAGATCATTGGTTAAATAGCATGAATATAAACTTGGTAACACATCACAAACCACAAACATAAAGTCAAATTCTTACTGCAGTATTAAAATAAATTTAACCTAGCAGTTTTCTCTTTTTCAAAAGTTCCATTGTGAAATCGTCGATATCAATGACTCTTCAAACCAATTTTTAATTTAACAGATGTTTCTCCCAATTCACAAGCACTCTCTTTTTTGTTCATTTCAGTTAGTTCACTCCTGTGCTCTGTCATCACTCCTAGTGCTGAAGTCTCTGAAACAAAGTCTGGGCAACAACCTGATTGTTCCTTCTAGACCTAGTGACCCCAACAATGATAAATGAGGCTCTGGGACTTTTTGTTCCAGGCTTTAAAGAAGTGTCAACTTCACAGTCTTGTGTTTGCAAGTCTGACTACCATGAAAAATCTGAATCTCATAAAAGGCCTCTGGAGGTGTCATTTGAAGAATAAAGTCATCTTGTTTCTCAAAGCCAATTTTTTAATTAAGCAACGTGTGTGGGGGGTGTGGGTGTGTATATATAAATTTAAAATTTTACTTTTTTTAAGATGTTTTTTCAGAAAGCAAACTGTACTGCTTTAGGGAAAAAGTTCAAATTTCTGATTCCAGAAAGTAAGGGGTTTTTTTACTAGTAGGTTCTTCATTTCTTTTCTGTAAAAACACCCATTTACTGTATGTCTGAATATCAAAGAGATTGGAAGCAATGTCAAATATTCTGTACACTATTCAGAAAAATTCTGAATGGCATGGACTTGTCCTTTCATTTTTTTCTTCACAGCTGGAGATGATAAGAAAAAAAACCAGTGCTGAGATTCATAACTGACAAGGAATGAAATTTGGACAGAAACAAATCAATTTGTGTTCTATTTAAAAGAGTAGTTATTTGGAATAGTGTGAGCCCTCTATTCTCATCTTCTTAAAGCTCCTAAGCCCTTATAGTAACAAAATAACCTCTACAGAAAAGTAGAATCAGCTCCAGATTCTTGAAATTCTATTTCAAGTAGAATAATTTTTATCTTCAGTTATACTACTTCCCAATATAAGGGATAAAATTAGTAAATCAGGAAACTAAAGTCCCGTAAAGATTTCTTCTGATTATAATAAATTAATAAAATTACTTTATAATTATTTTATAATTTTAAATTGTCATCAATTACAAGAAATAGGAAAATATTTCCTATCTGCTATTCTGTAGAATAATTTCTGTAAGTTGTCCTTGTAGAAAATAACTCACATAATAGTAATACCTGTTAAAAAAGTATTTAAAATGTATATTGCTCTGTTCTGCAGTACCCTCTAAATTTGTAAAACTTTGTTTCTGTGCTAATTTTGTTCAAGTTTCAAAAGGCTAGATTAGAATATATGGCTGGATCTTAATATGGTTTAAGTCACTTTGTTGAGTACTACTAATACATATTATGTATTTTTTGTTTTCTAATCCACCTTCTTCCTTTGTCTACTGTGTAAATAAAAAGAAACTGATCAGAGCCCAAAACTGTACTTTTTGCTTAATCTCTATTTGGAAGTACATGTAATATACACATAATCAGGAAATACGCAGGAGATGGAAGCCGACTCAGGCCAGTTGGAATACATATAGGAACATTGTCAGAGGAAGTGGAAATGAGACAAGGAGAAGGCCAAGGCCCATCCAGAAAAAAAAAACTGGCCAAGGATGTCAAGGACAACAAAAAGGGCTTCTTCAAATAAATCAATAACACAAGCTCAACAAATGCACCTGGGGAGTAGTAATCCCATGCTCCCCCATAGGCTGGGGGCTGAGCTGCTGGGAAGCAGCTCTGTGGAGAAGGACCTTGGGGTCCTGGTGGACACCAAGCTGTCCATGAGCCAGCAATGTGACCTTGTGGCCAAGAGGCCAATGGTGACCTGGGGTGCATTAGGAAGAGCATTCCAGCACGTCAAGGGAGGTGATCCTGCCCCTCTGCTCAGCCCTGGTGAGGCCCCATCTGGAGTGCTGTGTCCAGTTCTGGGCTCCTCAGGACAAGAGAGACATGGAGCTCCTGGAGAGGGTCCAGTAGGGGGCAATGAAGACAATTAAAGGACTGGAGCATTTGTCTCATGAGGAAAGGCTGATGGAGCTAGGCCTGTTCAGCCTTGAGAAGAGAAAACTGAGAGGGGACCTCATCAATGTCTGTCAGTATCTGAAGGGAGGCTGTCAGAGGATGGAGCCAGGCTCTGCTCGGTGGTGCTGAGCAATAGGACAAGAGGCAATGGGCAGAAGATGATGCACAGGAAGTTCCACCTGAACATGAGGCAGAACTTCTTTACTGTGCAGATGATAAAGCACATTCAAACAGATTGTCCAGAGAGGTTGTGGAGTCTCCCTCACTGGAGATATCAAGAACATCCAGATGCAATCCTGTGCCCTGTGTTCTAGAATGACTCTGGTTTTGAGCAGGGAAGTAGGATCAGATGACCCACTGTGGTCTCTTCTAACCTTATCCATTCTGTAATTTGGACCAAATTCTATGTCAGAAGATAGGATAATATTTTGCTTTTGATTAAACATTTTATAGAATAGAAGCACTATTTAGAATCTGTTTTCATAAGCATCAGTGCTATTTACAAAGAAAAAATGAACCCCTCTCTGATGTCCGTTCTCTGATCTTGCTTTTGGCAAAGTCAGCTTACTTCACCAAATAAGCCTCCCTCTATTTGACAAGTCAAGTCAGCAATGACAACTGAACCTCTTTGGTTAAATATCCTATAGCTCAGTTGTAGATAAAATGACATGGGGAACTTTCCAGAATTTGACTTTGCTCATCTGATATCACAGAAGAGCTGCAATTGAGGAACTGCAAATGTGTGTACAAAAGCACATCCTGGAAAGAAATCTGTTATTCACTGTATTTGCCACATATTATATGCAGGCTGTCTCTTATGGAAAATTACTTTTGCAGATCCAGGTGCGAAAATAAATCATCTGTATTTCTTCACCCTGCTTGGAAAATGAAAGTTAATTTGTGCCATCTGCTCTATCTGTTATTTTATTAAGGTGACAAAACATTTTGAATTATGTTTTAACTAGCTCCTTGAACTCATAAAGAATGAAGTCTTCAAAATAAATTATCATATTTATTTTGCAAGCAAAAAATACTTATTTTATATTACTTAAAAATATTTGTTATAGAAATTGGAAGATAAATTTTATATTAAAAAGTAAAACTGAAGTATAATTTTTTTTTAAGTCCAGTTTTGGGAAATATACAAATATTTATTCTCCAGATGTTTCCATAACTTGAATCTTCTACTAGATTCAAAGGATATTTGTTAGAGGAATAACGTTTCTTAGTTAAATTGTGTTGCTTTTGTTCTGGAACTGAGATGTCAAAAGCTTCTAAAGAAATATGTTAATAGAATTTTAAGAGTATTGCTGTAAAAAATCCAACTCTATTTGAGAGTTAGGAAGCAACATCTCAAGTTCTTAAATGAAAAAAGCTGTATTAATTAGATGAGAGTGGATAAATTTGTAAAAATTATGTAAGATACCAAATGTGAGTTATTAATACTCTGTATCATTCTAGGCTAGCTGCATCCTAGAGACTTTAACAAAAACCTCCTCTGTTGATTTTAGGCTGTCTTTTGCGTGGACAGAACTCATATTTTTACTAATAACAATAGTAAGAAATGGGAGATAATCTAAAACAATCATAAGAAGGGTCAATGTCCTCCTGAAAGCAGGTTGTAGTCAGGTGGGGGTCAGTCTCTTCTCCCAGGCAACCAGTGACAGGACAAGAGGACACGGTCTTAAGCTGAGCCTGGGGAAGTTTCGGCTGGGCATTAGAAAAAAATGCTTCGCAGAAGGAGTGATTGGGCATTGGAATGGGTTGCCCAGGGAGGCGGTGAGGTCTCTGACCTTGTAGGTATTTAAAAAAGACTGGATCTGGCACTCAATGCCATGCTTTAGTTGATGAAGTGGTGTTAAGCCATAGTTTGGACTTGGTGGTCTCAAAGGTCTTTTCCAATTTAGTTAAGTCTGTCATCCTGTGATTCTGATAGTCTTTGCAGAAATTACTGTATTAATAAGCTGTCTTCATCCTTGTTAATTCTTTGTTATGTTCATAAAAAGTTTGATTATTAGACCAGCTAAAAGACCATGAGAATCACAAGAAAGACCAAGAGGAAAAAATCCCCTAAACCCAAGTTCTCCAAGTTAACACAAAACCAGTGTCCAGAATATAAATAGTACAATGAAGAACAGACTACAGGAAACATAATAAGAATAAATTCTTCTAGTATCAGAGAGACTGCTCTTCTGGTTTTGGGGGGTTTTTTATCATCTGAGGTAATGCAATTCTGTAATCCAAATAACTTTTTATAGGAAAAAATAATTTCCTTTCCTGTAACTCAATTTCCCTATGAGTTCTCAGGCTTAAAAAAATTCTATAGTTTACTTGGCAGTTTTTATCTTTTCCAATTTATTTTTTACATGCTAATAGACTGCAAGTGGTAGAGATGATACAGAGGGCTTAATGAGTCTTCTTTTCTTAGGGAAGAAGATACTTAGAGATTTATAATTAACTGATAGTAAATAAGGAACTGTGCATGGCCAGCTTTCAACTGCTGCTTTCTCTGAAGCTAACAAGTGAACATAATGGTCATTATTATTTCTGAGAACTTCAGTTCATTTCAGGTGATTTCAGAGGATATCAGAAAATGCATAAAGTAAAATTAATGTGCTGTTGGTTTGTTTTTTGACATGAAGAAATTGATCTGCTGGATGAAAATGTGCTGCAGGTCACAAGTGGATTCAAGGTAGCAATATAAATACAGATCTGTTAGCATTCATTTTCATTTTTTACACCCTGGGTGAAGAAGCCTTCCTAGTGTAAAGATGCATTTATTTTCTTTAAAATAATATATTAAAAAGTTGGGCGCTATAGGTGCAGGGTCACTCTGTGACAGTAGAACAGCTGTTTTACCTTTGCCAGCCAGCCCCAGCACAGTAATGACAACTCAAGTTTTATAGGTTAGAGTTTCATAGAAATTCAGGTAGTAGATAAAACATTTAAGTTTTCTTTCCCCAGATACTTGTCACAAATGACCTAATTCAATAAAATATATATTCAATTTCAAAAATAGGGTTGTTTAAGTAGCTAAAAGGGAACACTTATTTTGCTATTTAAAATTTTGCAACTGGGGCTCAAATAGAGAATCTTCAGTCAAGTAGAAATGTAAAAACTGCTTTAGGCAAGTATTAAATTTCTATGATGTTACACATAAATTGTGAAATTTCTGTATCCCTCATGTTCAGATGTATGGACTATAATCTTGGAGAAACATACATTTTGTACTAATGTTACTGACCAATGTGAATAACTTGATCCAGATTGGGTTGAGTAGGCTGTATAAATGCCTAAAAGTGTTCCTTTGCAGTTACTATAGCTAGTAATTACGTGAATATCACTGAATACGTTTATCAGATTTGCTCAATGCTAAAACCATAGCAGCTGCCAAACTCTAAAAAAGACTTTGTTGATGTGTAAAAATAAAAAAAAATAAGTTGACTCTACACATAAGGTTCATAAGTTCAAAAGCGTTTCAATAAGTTGAAAATAAAGAGTAGGATCTAAACAATCTTGCTCTTCAAATTAGCATTTTATTAAATAATTAGGAGCCAAAATAGGGTCAAAAAAACATGATATAATGCTAAATTACTATTTTCTTTAAATTTATACTAATTTCCAATTTAGAGGAAGAAAATCAAAGAAGAGTACTGTATGTTTAAATTATAAGATTTAAATTTCCTTTAACGCTAAAGAGAGAAGAAAAAAAAAGTAACATCTTAAGACAACTAGCTGTCTTTTGAAAATATGTTTCTTTCGGAAAAATAGATCTCTGAAGCAAGAGACCAAATTTATTTATTGCCTGTAACCTCTCATTTCTTCACTGTGGGTGTAGGTGATCCTTCTGTCTTTCAAGGTGGTAGGATTTGGTTGCACTATTTCTCTTCTACTCGCTCTCTGGCCTATGAAAAGGCATCTTGGTTAGGCTCTCACTTGGTATGCCTTGGGTGTTTTTTGACCAAATTTTCTTATAGGGAGGAAAAAAATAATAATGGTGGAACGGTTGTGAAGAGAGAAAAGTGAGAGTGACCTAAGAAAAAAATAGCATTTTTGCTCCCTTGAGACTAAAAGGAGCTACATTTGGAAAAAATACAATAGATAGCTTAAACACTGCTGATATAAGACTATAGATCACGAGTTTTGAAGCTTGGCAGTTGTGGTTGGGTAATGCCAATACCAAGTAATCACTTAGAATGCTATAGATCTGAAAAGGATCAGAATTAAAATAGAATCTATTTTTCAAAAAGTTAGGATAATAATTTATTTTATAGTTTAAAACTTGGCACTTTTTTATTTCCTACAAAGGTTTTTTTAATACTCTAGAACTGGTTTTCACCTGGCAAAGAATGTAAATGTGAATATCACTGAACAAGGTATGCCTGAAGCCATTTCCTAAAACACAGGTGAGTAGGTGATTTATAAAAATGGGCCAGATAACCATATCAACAGCTGACAGTAGCCTGAAAACCAGAGCACTCTTGGGAGATGTGACAGTGCTCATAGAAGTTCCACCCTTCTTATGCCAAGCCAGAATCCTGAAATCAGACTTGTTGTGCCAGGCTAATATGATTTTTGATGTAGGAATCATATAGGATTGTTTAAAAAAAAAAAAAAAATTAATGACGACTAGCTGACTTTTTTTCCCCCTCTTTTTTTTTTTTTGTGGGAGGGTGGGTCTTGTGAAAAGCCTTTTTTTTCCTAAAGACTCTGAAAAAAACCTTTTGGAAACTCTTAGATTTAGTCTAAGAGCAATCATTTTAAGATCTTTTAAGAAAGTCTGTTATTTGAATTTATTTGAGAAAAAGAAGTCAGCTAATATTAACAGCACCAGGTGACTATGAGCCCATATTAATATCTGATTAGTGAGAGATGTTTCCACCCGAATTAAAGTGCAAATGAGACTGCATGCCAAAGTTAATTATACGGATTTTATTAAACAATTAATTTGAAGTAGAGAGATAGATAGAAATAGAAAAGAGAGAGAGAGAGAGATCAAGTAGAAGATAGGTAACACCCATGGATCCAGTAGCATCCCTTTGGTCCTTCTTCGCCCTGGGCTTCTCAGTAGTGGGGAGCCTGATGTTGTTCAAAACTTTCCACTATTTATACATTTTAGCAAACAAAGGAGTTAATGTTCATTGGCTGCACAGTTCTCTAATGCTAATTAGCCTGCATGCTCAGTCTTTCTCTTTGAGTCAGTGAGTTTCTTGGGTCAGTGGGCTGTGAGTTGGTGCTGGTGATCTCCCCCTGCAGGAATTATCTTTACTGTATATTTCTTTTGGGCTCCAGACACATAGGAAAAATGGTTTTCACTTCATCTGCTATAGAAATCACTCATTTGTCATCCGTATGTAATATGCTTTGGCAGTTAAAATGGTTTGCTATTTATAAATACTAAATTGAATGTAAACAAATTTATCTCACTCTTGCTTATGACTAATTTTTCACAATTACTTACTGTGTTTCTTTACCATGCACACAAATTCTATTGTTTCAAAAACTCTATTGGAAAATGTAATTATCATCTCGGGTACAGAAAAATGTTTACCCATTTATCTTGTTGCATTGCAATAAGTAAAGACTTAATGATTTTTTATTTCTGTCTTTCCACTTAGTTGTTCTCAATAGATTTGTTAGTATAGCCTTCCTCCCCTCCTCAAAAATCAGAGTTGAACCTATCCTGAATCTTCAACTTTCGTCTTGGGCTCAAAATTGAGAAATATTTAATTTATCATGCTAAAAGTCCTTTCCTGGTTTGGTATGAGTCATGAGGAATTCAACGGCTGTCTTTGCTCTCTGTTAGGGCATGTGAATAATCTGGCCAGGAATAGCACAGGACTGTGGACACAAAGACTGGCTTGCTTCAGGGACGTGTGGGACTACATTTGGCAGGTAGAATAGGGGGAGCATTCTATGGGGAGCTGTGGATGGCTCATGATATAAAAAGACTGTTTTTACACCTTCTGTGAGATAAATTTGGCCAGTTCAAGTCTTGCGCCTCAGTGGTTGATTTGCCCTTTTCCCTGTCATGTCATGAAAAATGCACCAACTTGCAAACTGTACAGAATAACCAGTAATTTTACCTTTGAGGATAGGTATGATTGTGCACTTCAAGTAGGACCTAAAAACAGCTAATGACCTGAGATAATGAAGACTCTTAACAAAAAGAAAAAATTCCTCAGCCTATTCATTAAAAAAAAAAAGTAATTTATTTATGGTGACTACTCATATGGTGACAGCTGATTAATCTTATTGAAAAGCTTTATATTAAAAGGAAAAAAAAGTGTGTAGGTCTGCATAGCAAATCAGTTGCTCAAACCACTTGGAAAACATGTTTTGATATTTGAAACAAGCCACAGGTAGTGGAGCTTCTGAGATGTAAGCTTTGTGAAGTGGGAGTTAATTGCACGTTTTGGTCATGCGGGCACATCCTGCTGTTGCTAGGTTATTGCAGCATGAGAATGGATGCTGTGTCTGCTGATTGCACCAGGGAACAAAATGTTTTCATGTCGCATCAGATATGCTGAGACCATGACCTCATCCCACACAGTCTTATTAGCAGTGGTGAGCAGGAGTTAGATCTATTCACCCAACAAGTAACTCCTGTGAAATATTCTGTCTCTGGCTAGCATTGAAATGATGAGCCCAGTATTACTGACAAAGCCTTATAAATATATATCCGGTAGAAAGGCAGGCTGCATCTTTTAAAGGGAAACAGAACACTAAGACAAGCTGCACTGTAAACTTTAAATATGTTGCTAGGATTATTTCCACTTTTCCACATATTTTATGTGCCATGCCAGAAATTTACAAACTCCAGTCACAACAGCCATTACTTATTTAGAAATATCTCTTCAATTTAGGTGTAAGACACAGGTGTAAGTAGAATGGACAGACAGTTGTAATAAAAGAAATAGAGCAGTATCCCTGAAACCCATGGGTGTTGTCACCAGAACTGTAGTCACCACTGCAGTTCTAGTTTTATGCCCTTGTGTGGTAGCATGTTGGTAACTCATCTCAAAACTAGGGAAAAATACTGCTTTGAGGCAGTGAGTTCAGTGGGACTTTGACAAGAAGCATAGGCTGTCCAGCAGTGCCTGTCTCAGGGCCAGTTTCCTATAACCACCTTTTTAAACAAGACTACTTCAAATTATTTGTGTCCAGTATTCCATGCTGGAAATAAATTCAGTAAAAAATGACAGTTCTTAATAAGCCATCATGTTCTAGTGACAAACACCAAGCCTAGACAGGTAAATAAATTAGTTTAAGTGATTTCTCATTGTATGCTTACTTAGATTTATTTCTGCTGAACAAAAATCCTTATTTTGGGGGATTTTTTAGGAAATTGAATTGCTATACTTAATTACACTTGTTTTCTAAGAATTTGTTCCACAAGTCTGTTGTTGCTCCAAATGTCTAGGTCATCTTGAAAATTTCCCTTCTTCACCCTGAAAAAATATGGGTATTAAAAGTTGCAATAAGTACTGGGCATAAGAATTAATTTTCACTAACGCTAACCATCAAAAAATGTTAAACATTTTATCAAAGCTTGTACTTTAGACAATAATTGTGAAAAGGACAAGCACCTTCATAAGGCTCACTTCCCATAAAGAGCATTAGGCTGTGAAAAATTGAACGGAGGAATTTCAGTATTTTTCCACTATTTGCCTAACTTACAGTGGGCACTCCATTTATAAATAATTAAATTTGGATGAGATGGATGGAGTGCATAAAGTTCAGTTACAGCAGACACTTAACAGGATTTTCTGCTCAGTTAAGGGGATTCAAATAAAATAGGTGTCTTCCAGCACAGAAGAGCATAGTTGAAAGCAGTTCAGGAGTATGGAAAGACTTACAGTGGTTCCTTGTCACGATACAAAAAACTTTGCTATACAATTATTTGTTGATGATTTTACCATAAGCTTGGAAGGCTGATGTTAATCTAGGACATGAAAAGCAGGTAGCGGTGACAAAAAAAAGCAGATAGGTAGTTGTGTGTCCCTTGTAGAGCGTGTATTAACCAAGCCTTCATGCACAACTACTTGAAAATCTCCTGAAATGTCCGCTATGAAGTACAATCAGGCCCAGGACCTCGCATTGGAGACATGTTGTGACTTGATTTGACTTGACATTTTCTGGGTCTGGGCTATGATTTTGACACTCTATGACACAAATGTGTTTTTATTTAATATGACCTTTCATGTTACTTTTTCCTTTTTGGGCACCAACCTGTTTTTGGCTGCAAATATGTCCAAAGGGACCATACGGCCTCTGTACCATTCAGCGTAGTAAAAACCATGGCTATTCACCATGAGATCTTCCGTCGTTACTCCCGACTTAAGCGACTTAATGTTAGCATTTATTGTTTGTGAGGATACATTTTAATTTCTCTGAGAGCAGTATTTGGGAACATATATGAGAAAAATCAGGAACAAACTTTGCTAGGTAAAGTCATGGTGTTTAGCCCTTGGGGTTGTGTGGGTTCTGTGCAATGGCAAAGTTGTTCTTGGCAAGTGCATGACTGCACATTCATCCTTAGTTTCTCTGTTTTGCACTGATTATAGTACCACCTGAAACATTACTAACATGAGCTTTCTAAATCGGGCAACACAACAGGACATCTAAGTTCCCAGGCCTACATGTGTGAGGACAAGACCTACCTTGAGTCTTTTTTGGCATATAACCCAGACTAGTACCATCTGACAGCTTAAATCTCACTTCAACATCGTTGCTGTCCTGTCTTCTTTTCCACACTTTGATTTATGCTTCATGCTTCCAAATGTTATTCCAGATGGAGACATGTTGTTTTTGTCTTCTTTCCTTGTTAGAAGATTGTGAAGTAGTGACTAAAATAAAATAAATCATGTCTACATCTTGAACTTGGTGAAAATATGCAGAATTGAGATCACAGTTTGATCTCCTAATGGTAAATGTCGTAGAGAATTATTATGGGAATAAGTCTACACCAGAGAGATGTCCTCACATTTTCTTGTAATCTCCATTGTCCTTCTAGGTCTTAAATTGTTGACATAATTACACTGAAATGAAACCATCTATGACTTAGTCATTAGATTATAAAAGCAACATTCATTGAGATTATGCAAATTCAAATAATTTAATTTAGCTGCAAATGATCTGCACGTCTGTTTAGAAAATTTGTGTATACATATACTCGAGATAAATCCATTTCTTCAACATTATTGGAAAAAAAGCTTGAAAGCTTGGTTTTGTTAATCTTTCACATCCTCCACTGATCACTAATTTTCAGGATCAATGATGTTTTTGCAGAAGTTTTCTGCACTAAGCTAATTTTCAATAATGTTCATAGGGCTTTTTGCTGTGCCTATTGTACGTATTTTCCCACCCATGCAAAACAGCGTGAATGTCTTCTTAGAGACTGAATCTCAGGTAATTAGTATCCCATCACTTGAGCAATGAAATAATCCATGCCGCACTACTTTTATGCTTAACAAATACAGCGAAAAATTTCTTACAATAAATGAGCTTTCTGAGCTTATTATTTTTTGTTTCCTTCTATCATGTCCTCACAGTGATGAGACAGATGAGAGACATTTTGGGCCACTGAAGGCAGTTTTAGGAGAAAAAGAACAAAACATTTTTTCCAGAATAGAGTTATGGAAAAAGTTCCACTCATCCTTAACATTCTACTAATTCATTTCCCAGTCTGCCTACTAATTGAAAAATGTTTTCTCTGTTTAAACATACATTTTGTTTAAATGTGATATGCAGTCTAAAGAACAGCTATGCATGTGGATAGTACATTTATAAGACTGTTTCAATACTTCAATAAACACTGAGCAAAACCTTGAAGAGTATTTTTAAATTGAATTTGAATGGATTTAAGCATTTGTGATTACAGAGAAAAACAACTTCTATTCTTCAGTTATAGATTTATCAGCTTGATTGATTCTGGTAATAGTAATATAAAATCCTAAGAAATGTGATAGAATGATCTACTTTCTGGAGTCTGTTGGGGAGTTTTGGTTTTTTTCGGGGGGGGTTAGTTTGTTTATTTGATTTTTTTTTTTTCAGATGCTTACAGGGTGGTTAGATAAGATACTGAGTCATTGCTATGGGAGTAAAATTATGAATGGAGGGAAAAATAAAGCTTTAGGATTTCCTGACCTTGTCTGAAGTGATGCATTTGATTAATCTATATTTTCATGCTTTGAGAATTGAAACTTCTTTTGTTTTTAAATCATTCTTCCAGAGAAGATGTTTGTAGAGCAACAGACTTTATCTGTTGTTGGTTTTGTATTGGGGTTTGGTGGAAATTTTTTTCTATTTCGTAAGCTTAGTCGTCCAAACTAATGACTTGGCACACACTTAAATAGTTCCACAAGACATGATTATACTTCTTTTGTCATGTTCCTCTGTATTGATTTTTCTTTGTGTATTTTCTCTTAGTGAATGTTGGTAAAAATGAATTCCTAATAATTTTTTTTACTCTTATCTTCTTTCTTCTTTATATATATTATATATAATATAGAATTATAATTTTTGTATCTATATAAAAATAATTAAATTAATTTTTCTTGAGTTTCAGTGAAACCTATTGAGAAGTCTGTTAAAGCTTACTAAATTTCATGTAACCCCACTGCTCTCCTTTTGTCAATAAGGACTTTATTTTATCAGTTCCTAAAGTGTTTTTACTTCTGCCTTTATTTATAGTTCCAGACTTCATAATGAAAGAATGCATTTTTAGTAAGAATAGGTGGAAACATGTAATAAACGACAAAATTCTTTTTATGGTGTCTAACTCCCGTAAGTGGATATTAGCTGTCTCTAGACTACACATCTCACTGCTTCTTTTTAATTACAGAAAAAAAAAAAAGACTGTTCCCTTGAACCAGACCATTTATGTCTCTTAAATTCATACTATTTTCAAATAATAAAACAAAATTTATGGTTACTTTCTGAGACGTTAACCTGCTGTGAATTAAGAAGATGCTAAAATGTATGTTTTTAATGTTATCAAGCGAGGGAAGAGATAATTATAGGTGTTGATAGATGCTGACATAGAAAATGGTGATTGTAGTGGGGGACATAGCTCTTTCCAAATAAGTATAACTTTTTTTGGGAAATCGGGGAAGAAAGGAAGCAGGGGATGGAAGTTCTTGATTTTGAAAGTACCATTAGGAGGCCAGTCATGGTCTCGTGCCCACAGTGCCAATCTTAACAACTAGATATACCACTGTGAGTCCTCACTCAAAGTGGAGGAGAGTAAATTTTACTCTTGATGAAAATCTGACTCATAGCACTCTAAGGGGTACGTGCAAGTACAAACAGTTGAAAAAACACATTATTCTACAGCTGGAAAACAAGCTTTAATGCGCTTTGTAGAGCTTCTAAGCCAGTTAGACATAAGCGAGTTTGAAGTTACGTAATGACAACAGCGAGGTATTGAATACAATGATGTGCTCTGCCCATCAGGAAGGGAAACTCTGTACCTTGGTGCCATACCAATGCACCAGAATGCCTTGCTCTCCAGCCTGTCAAGGTCCCACTGAATGGCAGCACAGCCTCCCGATATATCAGTTTCATAGCATCAACAAGTGTTTCAGTTTGTTTCCTGAATGATCTGTAAGTGCTGGAAGTGCTCTGAAAAAGCTGTCCATTTTACCTTCAATCTTTCATATTTTGTACTTTCAGATTATCCAGTGAAGGAATGTAGCAATATGTATTTAAACCCTGATGGTGTGCACTAGCCAAGCCCTCACTCAGGACCAGGATTCTACACCTGAATCCAATTGGGACTACCTCAACCTAAAGTGCTCGTTAACCTCCTACAAACAGCTGTAGCTGCAGGGCGGGCACAAGCCCTATAAATCTAGCCCTGGGAGGAGCCAAGGTTGGTGTGGTTGTTCCTGGTTGCTGTGTGCTGCTGGAGCTCTGCTCTGAGAAATCATAATCCAAGAATCAGAAGACCGTGAGCTCTGGCACAAAGGAACTACTCAAATAAAAGTTAAATAGCCTACAGAGTCTAGATTTGGGCTAACAGAAGCTTCATGTCTTACTCTGAAACTCCAGTTTGCTTTATCTCTATTACATTAATTATCTGAATCATATGTATGTATGGAGTTTAAAAATTTACTGACTTTTCTGGTTTTTGCTACATTTCAGATGTAAGTAGTAAGTTTGAAATTTCTTTCTACGATAAAAGATCTGTAGATATTAAAGAGTGCCTCAAGTGTTTTTCTGCCTTAACTCTTTTTATTTCTCATTTTTGACTTTTCTTAACTATTGAACTAGTTTCTGTCCCATAATTTGCCACTTTGATTTTTCTAAACATCCCTCTAGCCCTCTAACTCAGTGATTTATTGATTAAGAACAGATTGGCAAAATCAATTCAGATTTCCAAAAAAGCAAAGGATTTTGTGTGGTCCACTACTCTTTGACAGATTTTTTTGTTTGATACTTCATTGCTTCATGATTTTTTAACCCAGACTTTGTTTACTTTTTAGTTATATTTCTTGTTCACGTGTTTATGCTACCTTCTGACCCATGTGACTTACACCTGGTATGCTTTCATGCTTTACCTGGTTATGTAGCAAAGTCCTTTAATTTACTGTCAGGTTGCAACTGCTTGGGCTGTTACAGCACTTCCTAACTTGCCTTGGCCATTTCCAGTAACATTTGAACACAAATGTTTCATCCTGTGGTCAAAGATTATGCTTATGATGAGATCTCAGTGGTTGTCTAGAGAAGCCAGAACACTTGGTAATTTTGTTTATTCATTTAAAAGTTGAATGTTTTGCTCGAAATATTATTGTTTTCACCAAAAGGTATGGTAAAGATTATGAAGAGGAAAGGGATGCAAATGCTTTCTGAGAAGCAGAAAAGGACTGATTTACTGTGAAGTAATATGCTCTAAGTTCTTGTCATTTGTTTATTTCAATTCTCAGTTTACAGAAGCTGCCAAATTTGTGTTCTGCCCTGGAAAGAATGCTGAGTGTTTAAGCTGGACCTTTTCAGATGTCCTTCTATCTCTGCCCGATTGTCGTCTGAAGAACAGGAACATGGGAAGGCCAGAAGGACGAGGTGTGGGCATCATGCATTAAAAGGCAGTGGTTGGTTGCAAACCAAAACACTAGGGGCAAAGCAGCAGGTTCAGATCTTGCTTCTGGGTTTCATTGTCTAAGGTCTTACTGCATTTGTAGAAAGAATCCAGTCTCGGGCCTTTGTGTATAGGGTAGTTATTTTCATTTTTTATCATGAAATACATGTATATTTTAATTTACCCTATGGATCAAAATGCTGGCCTTGAAATGAGTATTCAATCCAAATCTTATTAGATAGTGGAATATTTTCAACACGTATTTCTGTTACTGAAGATAAATATTATAGAGATGGCTTGATATAAAAAGACTATTTGAAAATTTGTAAATCATATTTAATTTATGTTTAGTAACTTAAATTATATGTATCATTAATATATATAATTATAGGATCACAGAACAGTTTAGATTGAAAGGGACCTTAAAAACCATGTAGTTCTAATCCACCTGCAATGGCAAGGGACATCTTGTACTAGACCAGGCTGCTCAAAGCTGTATCCAACCTGGTCTTGTACATTACCAGGCATGAAGCATCCATTTTTTTAATGTCAAACACAAAACATTATTACCTTTATTTAGGTCATATCTTTGTGATTTTTACTTTCCCTTCAGATAGTTGAAGTTTTGTTTGAAATATGTGATTCAGCAATGCATTTTGCTGACACAAAGAAAGAAATTGGACTATATTTATGTAAAAAACATGTAGGCATAACTTTAAAAATGTGCTTCATATAAAAAAAAAACCTCCTCAGAGTTTTTACCATCATGATAGACTAAACCGTCTGGGAGCCTGAGGCTCCGAAGAAGAAGCCTTTGCTCTCCTGTGACAGTTATTCAAAACATAGCTGGAGGAGGCCAGCACTCGCGGTTGGACAAGCAGACCATGACAGTCCTTCCCTGAGGTTTAAATATGCTGTACTGACATGAATACAAAATCCATTGTAGTAGCTGTGTTAGTTTAAACACTGACCTACTCTCATGCCTTTGATTAATGAACACCATCACAGCACTTTTATTTTGTACCTTAATTGAGTAATGATCTCTGGGGGCCAAGTGCTATATATGTAAAACTACTCTTGACCTCAGTGGGCAGGGACTGTCTCTGCTTTTCTCAAGGCAGAAAAGATGATTAAAAAACAAGAGGAATTAACTGAGACATGGGAACCTAAATTTAGTCCTGGTCAGTACAACGTTCTCTCTTCTTCCCTCTCATTCTTGCCCTGAATATCTTTTCAGCAAGGATTGTTAGAGGAAAAACATGATGGCAGTTGAAGTTTGCTGTGCTTTCCTAAGCTAACAAACAATGTCAGCCTTAATTTGCTACTGCTGGTGTGTACTGTCTCTGCACTGTAGTCTGGAGTCTTGTTCAGATCTAACACTTTGGAGAGCTGATGCTTCCTTTTTACAGCTTAATGATTCTTAAAAATGCAGAAAGGTTTGAGTCACTAAGGGAAGTTTGAAATTGTTTAGTCTTTGTAATGGCTTGTCACATTTAATACTGCGTTGCTATAATACTGCAATAAAATGCACATTGGTAATATACTTGGGGAAAAAATAGAAAAATAATCTCTTGATTATATTTGAAATTATATCCAGAATGTAGTCCTTCAGTGTTATGAAAATACTATACATATATATATATATATATACACACACATATATATATATATATGTATATATATGTGTAAGATTGAAATTGTGCTCTCTCTGTCTTTCTGGAAATAAGTTTAGGCTCACAAGCATCACTGACACTGAGTTTGTCCTGATCTATTTCAAGTAAATTCTCTGTTTAATAGTAGAGTTTGACTGGACAAGAATAGTTATAGAACGGCCAGCGCAGCTCAGGAGGTATTGAAGATTATCTTGTTGATCGAAATGCTATCTGTATACATGTTGACTTTGTGAGTTCGTGAGAGAGTCTAGTGAGTAGACAGACTTGAATGCTTTCCCAGAAATCCTTAGTATGATCAGTGTGATAAATTACTCTAAAAACACTTGGAGTAGGTATTTTTATTGTTTTTTAATGAAGTTATAGGAATTCAGAAATTTTGATGAAATATCATTAAATTAAAGGACCCAAGTATTTTGGAAAGTTTTCTATCCTCCTGAAACTGGATTTGAAAGCAATCTTTTAGTTTGATTTTAGCTTAAGCTTCTATACTTCCAACATTTATTAATTTTAATTTATTATGCATAATTCATTATGCATATTATGAAGTATTCATAATTTTACATGGATTCTTAGAAATTGAGTAGTTTAGCTAATCTATATATTTTTATGACTTTAAAATGTGAGATAATATAAGTCAATAAAAGATATGAGACTTCTGTCACGGTTTAACCTCAGTAGGCAGCTATGCCCCACACAGCTTCTGGATCACTCCCCTGCATTGGGTCAGGGGAGAGAATCAGAAGAGTAAAAGCTAGAAAACTCATGGCTTGAGATAAAGACAGTCCAATACAGAAAGCAAAAGCTGCACATCCAATTAATTCACTGCTTCCCATGGACATGCAGGTGCTCAATCATGAACAGCCCAGAAAAGCCAGGTTCCATCAAATGTAGTTGTTGCTTGAGAATACGTGCGCCTTAACACAGAATACCCCTCTTCCTCCCTCTCCCAGCTTTTGTTGCTGAACCAAAATGTTATATGGTGTGGTATGGTATATTTGATCAGTCAGGGTCAGCTGTTTTGGCCACATCCCCTCCCAGTTTCTTGTGCACCCCCAGCCTCCTCCCTGGCAGAGAGGCTGGAGAATCAGAAAATTCCTCAATTCTCTTTCAGCACTGCTCAGCGATAGCTGAAATATCCTTGCATCATCAACTCTGTTTTGGTCACAAATCCAAAACATAGACCCATACAAGTTACTGCAATGAAAACTAAGTTTATGACTGCCAAAATCAGTACAGCATTTCACATAAAAATGACATGACTAAAACCAATATCACTTGGCTTGCTCTTTTATTATAAATTTTGCCATAAATAGAACTTTTCCTGAAGCACCCCTGTGTTATCAGCACTGTTTTGGTCACAAATACAAAACATAGCCCCATACAAAGCTCTATGAAGAAAATTATATCTTTTCCAAACAAAACGAGTAGACACCTCCAATTACTTTTCAGAGTATTTGTTCTGTAAGTAGAGTGTCATGGTTTTCATGCACTTTTTGACACTGTAGTGGTTTTAGCCACAGTTTCTCATTTTTTTGACTCCTAGGCAGGAATAGAGACCAGTCCTGAACACTTCTGCTTTTTTTTTCCTTACATGACTGTGTTACTGACAGTTATAGCCTGTATTTGCATGAGAGCATGTATTCATGAAGTTTGGAAGGCTTGAGGTCATCTAGTAGCTAGCTGAACACTGACAGAACTGGGATGTGTTTTGCATAAAATGCACAAAACAACATCCAAAGATAGAAATCTCTTTGCAACAAGATGTCTAAGAAACAGAATTTGAATTACTCTGCTGGTCTCCTTGGTTCAGTTCTGTTGAGGGTATGGGGTTTTTGGCCACTCATTCAGGCTCGCTCACACATGAAGCTCTCTTCAGCACACTGAATGGTGCATAGTCTCACTTGAAATGTATTCCTTGTTCAGCATATTTGCAAATGTGCATTCACATCTCTCCCACAGTCATGGAGGCACTTGCAGCATTTTGCAGCCCATGGGAGCATACAAAATTGTCAAATGAATAACTTCCTTTTGTGCATCAAAATAGAAATAGCTGTCCTTAGCCGTGGGATTTCATGCTTTTATTCCTGCTTCTGGCTGCCATCATGAGCTCTTACAAAGTTGCTTTTACAAGTGGGTAATGTATATTCAGTTTCTTGCTATGCCACTTGCAAAAAACCCTGGCCAGTTCATCCAAAATGCCGCCAGTACTTTTGTCAACTGTATTGAAAATCAGTAGATACTTATGGAGGATTATAAAAGGTTAAAACTTTAATTTGTATCTCTATAGTACTTTGGTAAGAACAGAGTAAACAGTTTAATTGTGTCCATTTTATTGCCAGGTGATACCTGGCTGATGTTCTTTCAGCTCACTCCAAGAAAAGGCAAGGAAATACATGAGCAGTAAAGATGAGAGAAGAACAAGAAGAGATGAAAAAGCTTTGGAAATGTAGGGACTGTGTATTTAAGCAGCAGTGATTTAAAAACAAACAACAGAAAATATTGGGAAAAGTGTCTGTCCATGACTGCACAGCAGACCATTACCACTTAAGCTAAAGCTCTCTGGATGCTGATATACTTTCATTTACAAACAAACATAAACTCAGTAGTTATGGGGGAACAAATCAAAAGCAAGAGTTTTTAGAAGAAAATAAAGGAAGAGAAGAATTTTGTCACTTCTATTCAGTTTCCACCCCTCTTCTCAAAATGGAAATGTTGGAATGGAAAACAGTTCAGAGAAGTACAAGGATGAAAAAAAGGCCTTGGAACAACCTTTGTGCATAGAACAACTTTCAGAAGTAGATGAGCAGGAAATAAACTAAGAGTGAAAAGAGACACAAAACTGGGCTAGAGAGTAAAGAAGGGGAAAACCAACATTCTCTTCTGCGCAAAAAGAGATCTTGAGAAATCAAGTTAAGGTAACAGGAGGCATTTTCAAAGGAAGCAATGCAGCCATTTCTCCTGCAAGAGATCACATTTGTGAAATTCCTTGTCAGTTTGTTGTGGATGGGAACTTTGCATTAACTTCAAGAGGAGGCTGGGTAACTACTGGAGAATGCATTCCCTGAACATGCTAGACAGCTACGAATCAAGCTGAGTTTAGAAATAGATGAAGGATGAGAGAGTAGTCAAAGTATTATCCCATTTTTCATCATAAGCATCCGCTTTTTGGAGGCAGAGGCAAAATCCTGAGCTAACTGGACTTCAGGTCTAATTCATAGCAGCTTTTTTTTTTCTCAGTTTTGTTTTGGTATTGAGGGTGAGGTGGTTTGTGGTGGGGGTTGTGTGGTTTTACTTTGTTTTTAATTTTGGATTTGTTTTTTGTGGGTTTTTTTTTTCACAGGAGGAAAATAGGTTTATAGTGTCTGAAGGTTTATATCATGTCTGTCATGACAAAGAAATGGGTGGGCCAGAAGAAGACAATGTCATCATAGAAGCTGTTAGCATGACACCTTATATACACAAGATTTTGTTTATTTTCTGTTACAGCCAGTATTAAAATCTTACAAGACCTGCATAATTATTTTCATGATTTTTTTTGTGGAAGATTTTTTAAAAACTAATTATTTTTAAAAGAGTTTCCCTTTCTTATTTCTTCAAATAAATATCTTTAATTTAAAAGAAAAAATAAATAAAACCAGGAAAACACAAAACCCCCAAACAACCCAGCTGTTCCCAAAGAAACTCAGGGTTGGCTCAGAAAGAAAGATATTTTTCAATGATTTTAATAGACCTCTTTGTTCTGGAAGCATTGACATTGATTGCAGTGGGAAACAGCGTAGGGCCATTAAGTATGTTTGCTTCTCTTCAAATCACTGATTACTTTTCTTGAAACTGCTAATGATATTCAAACTGTTTAGCAGCGCTTCTGAACCATGTACACCATGAAATTCCTCTGCCAACGTCACTGTGGTTTTGCACAGCATGGGACAGATGGGGATATGAAACTCCTCGGTGCTCCTGCGTGACAGGATGTTCCAATGAGTGCCCTGGCAGGAACACTCATGTTCTCCTGATGGACAGCCTTGTGTTAAAAACCAGCAGCAAGTCCCAGAGCAACGAGTCACAGGGCTGGAGAAGAGTGGTGGGCTCCAAGTGCCTGCAAGGCCAGTCATAAACTCTGGAAAAAAATATACTGGGTCTGTGGGGTGAGGCTGGATGTGAAGTTGGGAAAAACGGTGGATATTTGACCACTGCTTGAAGAAAAGGGTGCCTGGGGGACTTGCATTGTTGGTGTGTTAGTCCTGAGTAGAGGATGCAAAGGAACGGGTTGGGGGGATGGATAAGGGTGATAAAGTACAGGATGTTTCCCTGCTGTTGTCTAGTAGGCTCTTATGTGTACTGAATTAGGCTAAACATTGCTAGCTGTAGGAACTGGCAAAGATGGATGACTAATTTCACCCGTTGAGGAAATAAGAAAAATGTGTTTGGCCCCAGTACAATAAGATTAGAATTGAAGACAGCAATGCTATTTTTCAGTTTGAATGTTGTATGCTTTGGAGATGTGACAGTATAGTCTCGCAATTGTGTGATGGCCTTAAATATTTCATAAACATTACTTTTCTATGTTTAGCTATCAAGGCTTAGACTTACTGTGTTAATTCATTGCAAGCAGCCTACTTGAAACTGAATGCCAAACAGCTTCTTACACTGTTCCAGAATGGATCCTTAGGCTGGCTTGCTTTTAAGATAAAGGTATGCAAAAGAAAATGTGGGAAAAGTTTTAATGGACAAGGTTAATCTTCTGAACCTGGCAATATTGTTTGTTAATTGTTAAGATTATGCATGAGAAAGTGTACTGTTATGTGGTTTTACTTCAACAGTCTCTTTACTTTTCACAGAAGATCCTTCAAATGCTGTTTTATTCTGGTGAAAAAAATGCAGCTTTCATTATTCTCTAGGCAGTAAAATTTGTTTATCATGAGTTACAATCCTGTCCACAAAATCTAACAGCTCATAGAGCAAACATCGATCTGCTATACCATGAAAAAGAAATAATGAATATGAAAACTCTTGTTTTTACACAACAGTTTAGCAATAAATCATACTAGAACCTCTTGTTTCAATGTTGACATAATCTAGAGTTATTATATTTCACTGAATAGATTTCAGAAGAAACGTTTACCTATTTGAGAAAAAGTATTTTACTTTCTGCAAAAAGTTTAAATGTAGATGCTTACTTTGTTTATGGAAAATATTCACAAAAGGATGAAAGTGAATACACCATAGTATTATGCAGTGCCCTTTTTTTTTTTTAATGTTTACCAAGACATTTGAAATCTTCATCAATGAATTTTCTTGTTCTGTTTGTGGGTGGTTAGGGTTTTCATTTGCTTTGTTTTCATGCTTTATTGAAAATTTAACTCAGAACTACCAGTTCTACGAACTGCATTTTTCAAAAGGGCTTAGCAACATGTGGGGACATCCCTATTCTGATTGATTAATGCAAGCTGATGTTATTTTTCAGGTTACTATATCTGATCTTTGTCATGGTGATATATGTAATCTATTTAACTGTTCCAGCTGCACAAAGACTAGAATAAATGAATATGCCTCTGTATGGCTGACAAATATTTAGACAATTTTTCTTATTTATTTAGCTTGCCAAGATAAATTTAAAAAATAATATTTTATTCCCCTGAAAAGTAACTGAAGCACATTGAGAAGCTCAAAATTAATTACATCTATTTATTTAGCTATCCATCCATCTATCTTTATTAGTACTAAAAATTAATTCTTAAATTTTAGGAATACCCTGAAATTCCATGGCAACATGAAGAAACATTCGTGTCTGGAAGCATTGCAGGCATTTAAATTATGACAATGGGTTCTTTTATTCTCACCAATGCACAGTACCTCCATGTTCTTTAGAAAACAGGCTGCTCTTCATTAAGAGGCAGACAGGAGACATATTCTATCTCACAAATTACTTGAGCTAGAATAAACCAAAGAGGAAAAAGAGTGACAAGCAGTGTATTTTGAGCATATGTTACTGACATGACTATCGGATTTCTTAAAAATAACGTCTGGAAACATGCGCCATGTGTCTCCCTGGATTGAAAACCTTTTGCCTTAGATTTTAGAAGGTAAGTGAACAAACTTTTAAAGGTGAAATTTCCCCCACAATGCCTCTTATGAATTCCTATTGGTACTATATTTGGTACTCAAGCAACAATTCATAAAATGTAAGCATAAGATACGTAGAACTGGCTCATCCTGAGTCAAAGTACAATGAACATCCTACCACATAGGTTAGGTCTATATTAGGTCCTCTCTGCTCCTGTTAACCCATAGTTAACCCATGTGGTTAAACCACATCCATGATTTCTGTATTAAACAGGAAGATACATACTGCAGCATTTGTGAGACTGATATTTTAAAGGAAAACACTAGCAAACAATGAAAGCCAACCTGTTTATGGAAGTGAAGTTCATGTATTGAAGAGTGAAGCTCCAATTATTGGTATAATAACTATTTTCCTTTTCTCTCTGCTTACATGCAAATGTTTCAATACCAAACACTGTAGAATATTAAAAATGTTGATTGCTATTTTTTTTAAAGAGCTACTGAATTACAAGTACAAACTAACAGTGTGATTCCAAAGAAGGAATTCTTCCCTAGTGCTTTTGTGTCTTTTAGTAGTTTAAACTTTTGCAGCTTGAAAAGCAACTGAATGTATGACTGGAATAACAATTTTTGGAAAATTGTAGAAAAAGAAAGGATAGAAGAGGTAATTTTAAACAAAAACAAACCAGTCTTTACCCCTAAATGCTTTTTTACATATCTTCATAGGTGAATTCATAGGTCCCACAAATCTACTAGAGTGCAGTTCTGTGCCTATTATGATCCCATTATGAGATGCCTCTGCCCAAATTAAGGTGCAAATAAGACCATATGCCAAAGTCAACAGTGTGGATTTTATTTAACAGTAAATGTGAGGTAGAGAGAGAGAAAGAAATGTGATGGTGAGGGGAGGGTGAGGAGGGAAGAGAAAGAGAGAGGGAGAGAGAGAGTAGTTAAGTACAGAGAAATCACCACCATGTAGATCCCTGTGGAGTCCTGCTGGTCCTTCTTCACCTTGGTCTTTGGTGTTGGGGTCCTGAGTCATTCTTCTGGAGGCACCAATTTTGTACAGTCCAAATCCCAGGTATCCACGGGGGCAGAGGTGCTGTTCCCACAACTTGAGATGGTATGTGTCTAAGCACTTGCTTCCTTTCCGACAGTTTGCCACAGTGGGAAATTTGTCTGGGTGATAACCAACTGTTCACCTCTGTCAGGCCTGGAAATAAGCTCCTTCCTGCTGTGCTGTCTGTGTTTATCTCAAGTTCCATTGTTGTGCCTTTTCTTATGGGGACAGTGTTTGTGGGGTTTTGGGACAGACAACTGCATTCTTTAAGTCCTTCCAGTGCCTTACTGCAGCAGGCTCCATGCACATACTCTGTCCAAGTAACCTGAACTGGATAAGCCCTGAGACACAACCCCTTTTTTTTCTGAGACACTGTAGGTCGTTTCATAACTGATGTTTTCTAGGGTTAAAGGAATGTTTGGGTACCTAGCATTTTTAAGCAAAACCATCCTCTAGTAAAATATGTAACACTTGTATGTTTACATACCTTTAGTGTTCTCAATTAAGGTATTAGAAAATTTGTATTCATTAGAGATGCTTCAAATTTCAGCAGTTCCCAAGTACATACATTCATTGCATATATATTAAATATAAGATGTAGAATAAAATTTCAGTACTGCAGTAATTGATGTCAATGCCTTGAAAGTTCATCGACTTTTTTGATTCTGATATAGCTCTTCTGCAAAATTATACAAGTCCCCCTCCATTATGAGGCTTCTAAATCAGACTTACACAGGAGTGTATGAAATGCTTTTTGATTAATACCCACATTTAAGGTTCTGTGGCATAAAAGGAATAAAATCTTCTGATTTCCTTTGGTATCTGAATTACTCTCCATAACTCACTGCTGAACCTTCCTTGAGTATTTCACTTGGCTGATCTGGCAAGTTTTACTTTAGTCCTTTGCAAGAATAAATTGAAGATATTTTTACAGCTTAAATTTTTCCACTTTGAATGCATTTCGTCTATTCCTATTCCTTTTCATCTACTTTGCAGTCTTTTATTCTGATTTTCATAGAATCTAGTCTTTTTAACTGTCTTATCTTTTCCAGGTTGCTGGTTATCTGTGAGTAGACCTGATTGTATCTGATGGAAATAAAAGCAGCTTTCCAAGAGGGGTTTTTGGTTGGTTGGTTGGGTTTTTTTTTCTTTTTAAGAGGGGGACTTGGCTTTTTTCCTTCCCCATTTTAAGGGCATCAACCATCATGCTTAAGCTCCACATTGTCATTAATTTGAGAAGGTGCCTATTAAGCTCATTCAGCTGGTACTTGTTCCCATGCATATGCATTCAATAATTTTTTGTCAAAAATTATTTTCCAGACTTCTGTGGATTGTCAGTTATAGAATAACACTTGCAGACCATAAAAAATTCTGAAATATACCTTTTAATATCTCTGCAAATGTTCAAATGTGACTGGGCCTAAAGGTTAATATTTGGAATAATGAGTAATATTTAATTTTAATATTGAGTTTTAAATACATTTGATTTTTTTAAAAAAAGACCTGGATTTGAGCATGCAGACAGGATTCACCTTATCTAAATGATGCTAGAAAATAAAATGGTGAATGTGGAAACTAGTTTCAGATTGCTTTTCTAGGCAATAGAGAATAACACTTCTGAAAAGTGACTGATTTTACCTATTGTGGACACTAGTTTTAGGGTCTTCATGTGAAATTTCTCTTCCCTCTACCTATCTCCAAAAGACCAGATATTTGTTACAGATAATCTGACTTTAAGATGATTAGTGGCACAAGGGTGACTTGTACAGTTTGAAACTGAGACAATCACCATCCCTGGAGATACTGTAAAGCTGTTTAGATGTGGCGCTTAGGGACACAGTTTAGTGGTGGACTTGGCAGCATTAGCTTTACAGTTTGACTCCATGATTTAAAGGTGTCTTCCAACATAAATAATTCTATGATTTATCTCTATCACACACAAAATTAGATAGCAGACTATAGTTGTTTTGTGGCCTATAGTAAGATGTTATTAAAAATAAATGTTGCATGAGTCTGGTAGAAAGGAAAATGTAGCAGGAAAGAGGAGGGAAATATCAGAAGATGCAGAAAAGTATTTTAGATACGTTTGCTAAAATTGAGACACAGTTGCACCTGAATCTAAAGACTCTTCTGTCCCTGAATCTAAAGAGTCCTCAAGCTATTTTGGTTTTGTTCGTAAATATAAGAGCTTCATTCACTTCAGATTCTGGATCAAGGATAAAAAAAGTCAGAAACCATTGCTCTTAAAAGCACATGAATCTAAATTTAAAAGTCTTTTTACTTAATAATGGAGAAAAGTAAGACTTTTCATGAAAGCTGACTGAGAAGGAGGCAACTACCATTTGGGTGCCATGCCCTTTCCTGAACAATAGTCATTCTGAGTTGTTAAAAAACACTGTAACTGCATGTTCTTTACTTCTATAACAAGTTATCAACACAATATTTAGGAATGGGCTGCTTGCACACATTGTTTAAAGAGCACTGACATATATTCCAGTTTAACATCCGTTCAAATTGAGTCCAGAGGATGCAGTACAACATGGAAATAGACGAATCTGAAACTTGCTGTGGTGTCAGACTGTTTACCATAGTAGTAGTCAAAATTTGTTCTGTGGTTATCTCTCTGAAATAAATACCATAGAATCTCAAAACAGTTGAGGTAAGAAGCAATGTCTGGAAACTTGTTCAGTCTCCATGCCCAAAGCAAAGGCATAAGGAGCAATTTGTTTGGGCTCTGCTCAGACGGCTTTTGAATATCTCCAAAGAGGGAGACTCTACAACCTCCATGGGCAACCAGCACCAGGGTTTTATCACCCTCACAGGACTATTTTTTTTTCTAATGTTTAAACAGTGTCTGGAATTTCAGTCTCTTCCCATTGCCTCTTGTCCTGTGTCTAGGAATCCCCGAGAAAAATCAGTCTCTTTCTCCTTTACGACCCCTCAATAGACATTTATCAACTTCCTGCTCTTCTGGTATGTCTTTGTTGCCCTGGGGAGCACAGAACTGGACATAGAACGGCTAATTCATCTCACCAGGGCTGGGCAGTGGGGAAGGATCACCTCTCTCCATCCCTGATGCTCTGCCTATGGCAGCACTCTATGGTGCTGAGCTGTTCTACCATGTCTCTGCCACTCCCATGAGATCTATGGCCCTGTAACACAAGGTAATAGAATAGTCTACAGCAGCATAACAATAAAAGCAGAAATGAATGTCTGGGTATCTAAATAGGTGTGTAATGTGGGAAAGGTGGCAGCAGCAATTCAAAGAGGAAAAAGAAAATAGTTGGTGAAAAATACCATTAAGGAAACTAATAAATGCTTTTTTGAAATGGTATTGCCTTAGCAGATCTTTCTCATGAATATGTAGAGGTTTCACTTCAGCCAGGTTGTGACTTCAGATTCTGAAAACTACAGCTAGTATCCTACTATGTTGGTTACAATGATTGTTTTAAAATTTTTCAGGATATGGGGAAAATGTTATATATTGCCTGAACCTAAATGTTAGCATGTGCATATAAAGAAGGAGAACAACAACAACAACAAAAAAACAACAACAAAAAAAACCCCAAAACCAAACAACAAAAAAACCAACAAAAAAACCCACCAACAAAAACAAAAAGAAAAGGCAGGAAAGGACACAAAAAGCAGCAGATATTACAGATGTGTGCGAAGTGGTTTTATTTAATGGCAAAATTGTGGCAGCTGTGCCCATCTATTTAAGGTATTTTTTTAAAAAATGTTTCTATTCAGATTTCTATTCGTTGTTTGATAATGTCTTTAACTCTTATTTCTGTATTATATGGGAATTTTGTGTCTATGTGGGAACTTGCTACAGGGTAGCAAAATAGATTTTTTTTGTTATTTTTGGTGTCTGAAATTGAAAATATCTATACTGGTACTGGCCAATTTAGATACTTAATTTCTACCTACCTAAGCGTATTAAATTGCAGTCTGTTTGGGACTGCTGGCAGTGCTTGAGAGTTATGTCCACCGTGTTTTAGAGTTCATGAAAAGCATCTTTTATGTTGTGATTCAATTCAGAATGGCACTATTTTAGTAAGAATAAATTTTTTTCAGAAATTAACTCTTAAGTCCAGTAACTCTTAACTTAAGTCCAGTATCTGACTGAAAGAATTATTTGGCTGTAGCTTAGCTTGCATAATTCTTTAGACTTTTTTAGCATTTAGAGATGATGCAAGTAACACAGTTTGCTCAAGAATGTATTTTACTTCCATAAAGGGAAGCAGTGCATGTTGGGGTTTCAGATTGTTTGCCATTATTTATTTGGAAATTTGTGTTTAGAAGTTAACAGTCACACTTGCAAAAAATAATAAAATGAAAAATTATAGTGGTTGTTTGCAATTGCTATTACCAGCCGTATGCTAATCTTTGGAGGTTTTATGTGTGAAGTCTCAAAAAAAAAAAAAGGATGATGGGAAGGAATTGGAAATACTTAATACAGTTGGAGTAAAAACTGACAGTAAAATCTGATGTCCTTGTGGGCAAATTTTCATCTGAAGATGTGGCCTTGAAAGGTCTTAAAGTTTACTGTATGTGATATATTTCCTTAAGATTTTATTTGAGTGAATTTACAGTTAGTCTTACTAATCAATATTACCTTTAGATATCAGAAAGGAGATTAATCTGACACTGGCACCAGATTCTGTCTCTAGTAGTCTTATAAATCACTTGAAAGAGAACAACAATAGTTGTAAATTTTGCACTCAATCTATTAACTTGGTAGCAAACACTGGAAATCTGAAATCAGACCCAGACTGGTTCCATACTATGCGTAAGGGCATTGCCAGCAGTCTGTAATCTAAGACGGAAGCCAGTAGTTTTGAGCCTCCTGAAAATTTATGTTGTTTGACAGGAGGCAAAGGATATAGAGTTGGGTTGCAGTCCAGCTGCTTATTCCTCAAAAAGTAGTTAACACTAGGCATAAATAGTTGTGCCAGTCAAAATTAGTCTAAAATTTTCAAAGATTTAAATTCAGAAGTCTTAAAACATTTTGGTGACTTTTTTCAGAACAATTCATCTGTTAATGAATTATCATTATTGACATAATAATTTCTAAGAGCCTACTGCTGTATAAAACCATTTTAGTGTCTCTCGTTCTGTATTTCTATGTACCAAAACTCAAAATGAGAGTTACTTTCATGCATTGTCATGGTATGCAATAAGAGACAAAATACTGATCTAAATATTATTCAGCAACATCAAAGCTGAGATTAATTGCTTGGGGAATAATAAAATTTTTTTGTCCCTCTCTGCTTTCAAATTTTTTCAGGCTTCTCTTTTCGTTTACTTTCCTCTTTTTCTTTTATTTTGTTGATTTTACATATTGCTTGGCATTCTGCATTTATTATGCTAGGAATAGTTCAATTTTGGTGCCACTATAATAAAAAAAACAAAAAGAACACTCCATAATTTATTCTTGTTTTATGATAATACTATCAGACCACCTGGCATAGAATACTCTGTCACAGAGCTACCCTAGATCACACCATATTAGCAGGCTATATTTTTCACTGAAGACTATATTGATCCTAGAGGCTCAGTTCTAAGATGAAGAGTCACATACTGTGTTTCAGCCACACTTTCATGGAACTTCCCTTTTAGCTTCTGTCCCACATTGATGGTTCAACCAGAAATCTGATTGTTTGAATGTCCATCATAGATTTTCCTGGGGACTTTTTTTATTTGACTGTTGAGTGCTTGAGATACTTTCAAACCAGCCATATAGTCTTGCTACAGCTTTTCTAACTCTTGGGTGAAGATAAGAGCAGTACTTTTAATACTTCTTAGTAATAAAATGCAGGTTCATTTTGCAGACCACAGCTGAATCCATGTTAAAGTACCAACTGAGCAGCCCCGGCTGGGAAAACAGAGGTTCTGCTATGGTGCCCTCAGTCTCTGCTCCAACAGCAGTGAGGCAGAACATGCCAGCTGAATTGCTATCTGTGAAGAATCTTGAAAATCCCTCCTAGCATAAACATCTCATTTGGGTATCCAGCTGGATGGAGGCTGGGTTAACCAGGTTGTGCACCACCTGGAATGGTTCTGCAGACATGGGTATGGCAGATGGCTTTGCAGAAGCAAAGAAAGCTTCATCGCTTTGCCTTCAGCACAGCTGTGGCTCTATAATTTCAAAGTCATTTGGAGTAGTTAAGAAACCTAGAACACCTGTGTTTTTCCGAGCTCTGCTCCTGATTCAGATTTTTGGATAGCAAAGTACCGTACGAAAATAGAGTGAATGTAACAAAAAAAGAAAAGGCACTAAAGGGAAGGTTCAGTTTTTACAGTGCAGAAAATTGTTAGACATTCCTGCTGTTGTGAACTGTCTGGTGAGTCTAGAGTGCTACTCAGACCATGACTTTCTTTTCGCTACTACTTTTTCTTTCCATCCTCAGCTTTTCTAGTATTTATGTCTAACTTTCAATTTTTCTTTCTAAGAGTTCTGTTGGAAAATCTATTCCTTTATAGATTATCCTTTCAGTTTCCTCTGCCCCCCGAAGGAATCTTCTTTCAAGTTCTGACTCTCTTAACTTCTTACAGTTTTATTTATTTTCTGCTATAAGAATTCTACTCTGTTATTTACAGTATTCATTTTCTTTCTCTTTTTTCTATCTTTCTTTGTATATCAAATTGGAATTATCACAAAGCACACTTATTCCTTATGGGAATCAAAATGAAGCATCCTGTTTCTCTTAACATGCCATCACAGGTGAAATCAATTTAATGCAAATACATACAATTACAAAGTAAGTGCTATTTAGTTTCTTTTCCTGTGGTGTTTCTGGAGTTTGGAATAATTGGTTAACGATGAGCTGTTGAAACCTTGTCCTCAATGTTAGAGAGCACAGACTAACCAAAGAGAGAATTAAACCATGTGGAATTCTGCAAAGTCATTCCGGAATTGCACGTCCTATTAGCAAAAAAAGTCAAAATCACCATATTTTATTGTCATTATTGTCCCTCCCAATCCCGAATGGCTTACTCAATAAATAGGTGACAAAATAACAAGGAAGAGAAACAAACAAACAAGCCAAAAACCACCCCCATCTGCAAACAGGCAACAATTAAGAAAAGCCTTTGTTTCTTCAATTGTCCGATCTTGCCTTTCTTACCTTTGAGAGAATTCATTGTCCATGACAGTACCATAAAGTCAATTTATGTTAGTGTGATGGGTATTCTTTGATTTTTAGAGCAGTGGAAGCTGTGGAAGAGTGAGAGTATGGCCAAATTCTATTAGCCAGGCAGTACTGCATATAAAAATTAGTGTCACCATAATTCCTATCTATGTTTTCAGACCCATCCACAACATGACACCAGCACAGATGGCTATGTTATAAAACAATAAAACCCACAGGAAGCATGTTGCCATTGGAATAGGTGAGGATCACTGATCAGTACAGAAGGGTTGTCCTTCTGTCCAAATGCCTCAGTCTGCAACAGAAGCTCAAAACTGTGAAAGTTATTTATCCATTCATCTTGAGTCATTTCTAATGCTGGCTGACCACAACTCTTGCTCAACCTTCAGGGAAAAAAAACCATGCATAGTAAATCTCTCCTGATTATTTTGATGCACAAGCACCATAGGCCCAGATTACAAATGTTTTTAGAAGCTTAATTCATATTGATTTAAGTAGGGCTATGTATCTAAGCAACTTTGACATTAACAGCGCTCCCTTCTGCTCTTTATTGCAAACAAAATGACTAGTGTCTTATATTCCAAGTGAAATTGTACAGACTAAAACATGAAACTATACTCTTTTCTTTCCTCCTTTCTTATAGAAGCAGCCACAATTCCATACGTTTTTATCTTGTCCTTTCGAAGAATCACTTTGGTTCGATCATGACATATACCATAATAATATTTTTCTTTCCAAAGGATATGTGATGTGGCCCTGATTCCCCGTTGATGGGAATTAGTGAATTAATTTCTTGCTTTGCTTGAGTGCAAAGCAAAAGCTTTTGCTTCTCCTACTAAACTATGTAACATAACCCACAATTTTTCTCACTTTTACTCTTCCCATTCTTTCCCCCATGCCACTGCAGGGGATTGAGAAAGCAGCTGTGCAGTGCTGAGCTGCCTACAGGGGTTGAACCACAATGACTGTATATAAAATTTGTGTAGTGTGAAGACTTCTGGAATCTCATAAAAATAGTTGGTAGATAGAAATTTTGAAATAGTAAAAAAACCTGGGGTTTTATTCCCCTCTCTTTAGAAAGGAAGAAAAGCTAATGAAAAACGTTATTCCAGATTACTCAGCAATTTCTTTTAGAAATATATCTGAATTTTTTATCTTCTGGGACAATGCACTTTAAACTTTTTCATTTGATGTAAATAATTCTCATTGTGTTCCAAAACACATTGACTGACTCGATCTGCCATAATGCATTCCTCAATCTCAGAGAAAAAATAAAATTTAAAACATGGAGGCATAAAATCAGGAAAGGTCTGTGGGAGGCTTAGAAAAGATATCACTATCAAGAGAACAGGAAGGAAAGATAATTGCAAATGGAAAAAAAAATCCTGAACAGTACAAAGGAAAAAGGAGGATTTCTGATTTTAACCTTTAGGAAAAGCTGGAGTGAATTCCAAGTTTGAAATAGAACTTGAAACCAGGTAATGGGGGGTTATTCTGAAATTTCATCAAAACTTTGAATGATTTTCACTTTTTGTCAGCCTGCTTTGTGACAAAGAGGAGTATCCCCATTTTCTTCTATGCTCTGACAACATCATAAGGAATGCCATAGCATATGAAATGTTAAGCATATAATTGATTCCCACTTTAGCTATATATGTGGTCAGAACTTTTATAATGATAAAAGTATTTTGTTTCCTTTCTGATTCTTTTCTTTGATAAAAAAACCTCAGTGGTTTGCTGTTAAGTGAAAAAATAAAATACAAATGTTAATTAAGGTCAGAAAAGTTGCAGTCAGATTGAATTTGCAAAAAACTATAGAAATCAAGTGTTTAGCTTTCTTTAATTTGTTGTTTTATATATTCTGTGCATATACATTTATATCTATTTATTGGCAGTAGTAATCCAGGGAAAGAATAGAAGAAGGAAAGAGGGGAAACAGCAGTGGGGAGATGGAGGTTAAAAGAGCTGCCAGTAAATGATAGAAACACTCTTAACATCTTAAATAAAAGATCAGCATGATAACATTGTCCTGGGAGCCCTATAAACATGGGATAGATTTGATATGGAAGAGGATTGTGTTAGCTCCTGGAGCTGTAGCTTCTGCTGTTGTTAATGCTAAAGGGGTTTTCTTGACTCAAAATGCTTGCTTCAGTCTCAGGGAGTTTCTGGTTTTAGTTTCTGGATGGAGTGGAAGGCCAGCTGGAATAGGACAGGGATGGCGTTGCTCCCATGATCCACAGAAATGGGGTCATGTATGTCTCTAGAAGATATTTGTCCATTTGAAGTGGTTTCCATGGTTACATATGAGGAAAAACTAAACATTTTAGTTTTAGTTTGAAAAAGAAAAGATGCTTCCTTCCAGTGCTGGCAATAGTTTTCAAACATGTCTACTGTGCTGTTTAAACCATTTGTATTTCAAACACAGCAGCAGTTGAAAAAGGATAAACTCTCATAAGCTTAAGAAACATGTGATGTTTCATCAAAACAAGTTTTGATGCACAATGTTGCTTCATGCTTCGTGCAGAGAGAGAAAATTGAACACACTTAGTTGTGATGGGGCTCAGCAAGACTTTCTCTAACAAAATTTTAACTGCCAGATGTGCTTTATCTGTATTAGATGGAAGAAGAATATAAATGGGGTCTAACATCTGTCTGTGTAAACTGACATTTCAGATAACATTTTTTCACACTCAGTCGGTTTGTAGCATTTAGCTGTGTCTCTTAGGGAAACTGCATGACTATTCCAATATCTTATTAAAGGATGACTCGGAGGTAGGGATTTTTGATTAATTATGCTTCCTGTAAAAGTACCCCAAATTGTGGAAGAAAGTTTAGGAATCATAGGACTTGACAGCTGAAATATGACTCATGTTTCATGAATATCAGTGACAGCAGTAGCTATGAATCTGTAATACTATTCACTCATCCGTGCTCATCCTCATTAGAAGCAATATCATTTCCAGCCCCCGAGAAAATGAAGTATTTTTTCTGCTTTATAGGAAAGTCTATCTATTGTTTTGTGATTGATTAAAGAAAATATGGCATATGTCAGGTAAGTAAAAAGTTTCACAGTGATTAGTCTTTGAAAACCCAATTCCTATTACAGTGATAATATTGTCACTTTTACTTTACATAATTATTTAATTTATGAAGTATTAAAATTTTAAGTGTACTGTTGACATAAAAAATTAAGAATTCATGTAAACTATAATGAAATGAGAAGAGTAAAGACAGAGGAGAAGAAATTAAAGTGTACCACAGAGAAGCAGCTTTTACTTTTTTCACTGATCTCAGTAATTCTTGGCAGGACTTCAAGACTATATTGATATTTCACAGGCTTGTATCAATGTCTTTGGTGGCATAAGTAAAAACAGTTATTTTTTATTAGGGAGATTCCATTCCCAATGTTTTCAGCAAACTCCATGTTAGAAAAATGGAAAAGTCCTTCTGGAACCAGTTGAATTTTTTGATCTGTATATCCACTAAGAAAAATGACAAAACTTAGTGAATAAGAAAATATAACATAAATTAAGTATATTGAAATTATTTTAACAGAAGAAGGTAGAAAGCAAAATGGACCTTTGTGAGAAAAAAAAATTGCAGCAGTTAACATAAAATGGATAATTAGAAAGCAATTGCTACCAAAGAGATCCAGCAGGATTTTTGCATTTCTGATTCTTAACTTTTTATTTGTTTTTGTTCTATGAAATAATCTCATATTTCAAACTACTTTAACCCTCAGCAGTACCCTAAGACCATTATCTGTTCTTGTTGCAGCAATGTGCTGGAAAAACAAAAGCCAGTTCTTGTTTCAGTGACATGAACTTTACTTTTGTGCTACCCCTTATTAGAAACACAACAAACAAATTTAACCTTTTTGGAGATGGTGAGAAAAAGTCGCTCTAGTTAAAGGAAGAAAGAATTGAGAACTGGGCTCTTTGCTTATCGAAGGGCTGTGGCTGCAAATGAGTTTTTTTCTCTCAGCTTTTTGTAAAATAGTTTTGTTCTTTTTTTTACGGGGGGCAAATAAATGCAGATTTTTGGACAATATTTTGCATTTGTATGGGAAGAGAAATATGCTGTTGGGAAATATAACTAGAATATACTCACTGGTGGCAAAGCATAAAGCGAAAGGGCTGTTCAGTATCTCTAATGAAAAAGCTTGTCCTTCATTTAGATGTTTACCACACAGGAATAACTAATTTTAAGACACATTAGTTGTGTTTTCAATTTATCAGCTAAGGGCATGAGTGAGAAAAAAATATTGGAAAGTAGTGGCAAGGTTCTATCATGAAATTGTAGGCCAGGTAGAACTGGATTTTTAACTGTTATAAGGAGGAAGGTTAATCTACAGATGTGAGGCCTTCTGAAATCCAGTTTTATCAAGTTTCTACTAATAGAAGCTATTGCTACCAGTCTAATTCTGATAAAATATTGAAACAAAATATCTTCTTTTCTTAGAGAAAAATATAAATCCACAAGATAGGTATTTGCAGGTTTTATTTTTTACATTCTCTCTCGAAGTGGGCTGTCAGAGTGCAGAGATTACAGATAATTCACGTTTTCCTTTCTTGCCAATATAAGGGAATCCTCAGAATCTATAAGATTGTTGCATCTAATATATATGGTTTATTACAGATCTCTTCTAGCAGCATAGCAGGGATAGAGCTGGACTTGCCATATTTAAACTGTTCAGGGCTGAATTTTTATGTGGAGATCAGTTGCATTTAGAGACATTTGATCAAGTAGCTGACTGCTTGAGCCTACGAATGAGCTGGGATTGGAATGCAGGTTGGCGGTATTTGCTATATTGCCACTAGAAATCTAATTCTCCCCATAGAAATCTATTTGTACATTATATTAAAGTTATAAAAATTTCAATTTTATACTCTTTGGCCCTAGACATGTCTCTAAAACAGGTACTGGAATTTGCTGGGGTTTTTCTCTTAAAATCCTTTGAATTTTGTAGGCATTTTGGTGGGTATTAAATTTACTGTCGTCACTTAAGAGAAAGATATTGCCATAACTGATAATTTAATCAGTGTACTTTCTCAATGTAATGTGCTGAACATGAGAATGAAAAGATACATCTTATTCTGTAAATTCACCTTGTGGCTTCTGATATGCTGTGTTCCAGATTACTCTGATAATTTGGGAAAAAAATAATCGAAGGGGATGTCAGAAAAGGACTAAAAAAAAGACAGGCCCATTTACTTTAATAGTAATAAAATGGATAATAACACTAGGCAGAGATTAATTACTTTTGCAAAGCAAAAAAGGATATGAAAATATGATTTCATATTGACCAGTGTTAAAAAATGTACTCACCAAGACTGAAGATGTTCCCTGACCTAACACAGTGCTGCCTCTCCATGGGCACTTTCTTGGTTCTTCACCACCATCTGACTTGATCAAATGAATTCAGCACGGGTTCTGTAGCATTTTTGGACAGCACATGTAAGAACTTCTTAGCTGGAGCTTCTTCTGCACTCAAAACTCCAAAAAAGAGGGAAAGATGAGGGTTGGATGTTCTAAGCAGTCATCTGAACAAGAAGTTAACTGAGGGTAAACTTTAAATTGAATACAATCTGATATGTCTGGAAAGTATTCTCAAGTCTGATCTTGTGAGGAAATGGTTTCCCAGTCAAGGAGTACAGAACAGTATTGTCACCTATTCCATCATAGATAAAAAGATGCATAACTCTGTGAAATTTCAGGAACACAGATTCATTTCTCCCTCTTCTCTTTACATGATCTCCTTTGTATTACCGCATATCTGAAGTGAGCTAAGAAAATGATTTCCAAAATACATCTTTTAACAGTACAGGTTTCATCTTGACATAAAATGAGGATGGCTGTAAGACAGCAGATTCTAAATGAATGTGCTTTTGCGCGGTCTTTGGGAAAGATTTTATGAATCAAGTTTAGATGTGAAGACATGAATGTATATAAAATTGCAACATCATACAAAAGTTTTTCTTACTTATCTGGGAAAACTAAGCCAAAAAAATTTAGTCTTTCCTGAGTAAAACAATTTAAAATTTCAAAGAGCAATTTGAATTTCTAAACTGTCAGTATTATGGTTGCTTTTTTTGCTTGTCCTGAAAGTAACAAAAAATTTTCTTGTTTTAGCAGGCTTTTGACAGAAACTAAGAAATTAAATTTAGGACATGGCTTTCAAAACACCTGCAAACTATTCAGAGACAGTCTGATAACAATGTGGTGCAATATTAACCTAACTGGGAAATATTTTCTTTATACGTAGTTCTGCCCTCAAAATATTTTTGCCTGAAATGTAGCTTTTCCGGTCTGAAGCTAATTTAGAAAAATAAGGTTGCTTGCTATTACCATTAGCTATGCATCAGGATCATATTTAAAAACTAGAAAAGCTCTCCAATTTTGTGATTGAAAAACAGTTTTAATTATCTTTGTATAATTGATATTGATCACACCACTACTGAATCAACCTGTTTCTGAGCTAACTATGAATTGTAATTTATCATTTAAAAAGTTTAATTGAAACTTTGTATAAATAAGTGATGGTTAGTCAATATGAAGAGCTTTATGTTATACCTTAAGCCATACGCAAAACAACTGAAGCCTAAAGATAAATATTGATACAAATCATTTTATGAGAAGCAGAGGCAAAATAATCTTGGAACAAGATGGATTACTTCATAAGCATAAATGACATCTCGTAGCCAAGGCAATAACTTGCACGTAACTTCAAAGTATTCATTGCTCAAAACTCATTAGATTGATTCTTAATTTTTTGCAGAGTTATTCAAATTGTCTTTTGTCAGTGATAAACCAAGAAGTTCATGTTTATTTCCTTGTTACATTTCCAAAGATGAACAGACATAATCTGATATTTCTCTCTAGCTATCAATAGATAACTTTTAACTGGGGAAAAGATAAATTATAGTTTTGCAGAAACAGTTTATGGTGATAAATTTGTGCACATTTTCCACAAAACAATTGGGATTAACGCAAATGGATGGGCTAAAAATAATCTGTCAGACATAGCAATTTTTCTTACTTATATGAGTTCTTTTGTCCATACATCCTTGGCATTGGAGAAAGCAATTCTCTTGAGATCGGTGGCAGAGTATTGAAAAAATGCAAATATGCAAAAAAGAAAAATATTGTTTTGGTCATGACATAATGTTTCTTACTACTGAATATAGAAACATTGTTAAAACTAGACAAAAAGATTGTTCACTATAATCTGAGTCATGACAACTGAAAGGAGTTCAAAAGGATGATACTGATGTATTTATAAATATATACTTTCACCTGTAACTTAAGACATTTGTTATCGATACAGGCATTTTATTTTTTTTATATAGTAACCATTTCGCAGTTATGTACTTTTACAGTATTTAGTATATTCTACAGAGAATGGCTTTTTAGAAAGGTAATCTTCAAACTTTCACAAACCAGTGGTGCCTACAGACTTGCGTATTGATGTGCTTTAGGGTTATGTTTTAAAACATTACTTGAATTATGACTCACATAGTCTGAAGATTTTGACCGATACATCATGTAAGACCTCTAGAGCTGATAAGAGAGGTAAGATTATGAAAGCAATTCTGATGTAGGGTGGGGTATATTTTTCATATTATATTCATAGAACATGATTTTTTCTATTTTGTGATGTGAAACGGAATTTCAAAATCTGACATAATCACTCAGAAAGACTTCATCTGTGACACTTGCTGACAATAATTGCATTTCTTCTCCTGATATCTGAAAGGGATCACTGCTGACTGCATGACATGTACTTGGGAAAGGACCAATTCTGTTCATACTTGCAGCTTTCCATAATGTCTAACTACAGGCAGTACTTCATTGGATGGTTTTGGCAGTATGTATTTGTATTACTACACATTGATTTAACTACTACACACAGCTGATTTTTAAAAGTAAAGATCTAGGAGGACATTATATCCATACAACTTAACGATTATGCACATGGGAATACTTAAAAGTATTCCAAGCAAAATTGGTGATCCACCTTCTACAAGTATTTCATCTAATCCATTCATTGTCAAAAATCTTAATCAGGTTTGGTTTTGGACCTAATGCTATGGTTCATCATTCAAAGTTAATTTTGAGCTAGAAAAAGCAGGTTGGAAATATTTTGATTGTGACTAATTACCAAACCAAATAAAAAGGAAGTACAATGTGAACAACTAAATATCTCTATTCATTGCTGATGAGATTCTGAATAATCTATACCAGTTAAAAAAAAAAATGTATTCACTGCATACAAAGGTCGCATTTACTTCAAAACAAATTGAGGTAAAGAATATTGCCTAAGAGACTACATAAAATTGCACCCTGGTTGCAGACAAGTCATTGGAAATGAAGCTTGAAAAATCCATATTATATCATTTCTTTATTATCCAAAATTGAACATAAAAAGATGATCTTGTGATTAGGGCAACGGACCAGAAAATAGGCAATTCTAATTTAATCACTGGTTCTGCTCTGCCCTCTATGTAGGATATAGAAAAAATGTCTTTCCTTCTCAGCTACATAAAATCAAAACTTATAATAAGTTCTAAGACTGTCATGACCACATGGTGCAACCAACTGGTTTGAAATATATATTTTGACTAAGTAATAGTCATAAGTTAAACTTTGATTCTCAATGAAAGCAACTATGCACGAAACAGCATTTCCATTTTATGTATCATAGCTACCCCTCTGGAAAACAAAACAGAAGTTTACTCTGCTGTGTTAACTGATGAGAGGATTTTTTTAAAAAGAAAATGTTTACTGATAATTTTTTTTAAGTACGAATTTTTTTTGTTTGTACTTAACAGATTATTGTGGGATTACATCTCATACAGAAAGTCAAATAATGTTGTTAGTCTAATTAAAAACCTTAAAAGTTAATTAAAACACAGTAAAAATTTGTTGTGGTTAGTCCAAGTGCTAGTATTCACTGTCCAGATTATCTAATTGACAAAAAACAGAGCTCATTAGCAATACAAGTATAAATTGTTAGTGGGAAACTTAGTAATAATATATACCTCTCTAAGAATGGTGTCATGTTCAGCCTTCTCATGACTCTCCTGATGGTCTCCTCGAGAAGGCAATGCAGAGAGTTGTAGTGAGCCACCATCATTCCCAGTTGCTTTGGTCTTGTAATCAAAGAATGACAGGATGGGTAAGGTAGGAAGGGACCACAGGGGGTCACCTGATCCAGCCTCCCTGCTCAAGCTGTCATCTTAGAGCACATGGCACAGGACTGTGTCCAGAACGTTCTTGAACTTCTCCTGTGAGGCAGACTCCACAACCTCTATGCACCATCTGTTTCAGTGCTCGATCACTTACACAATAGAGAAGTGCTTCCTCATGGTCAGATGGGACTTCCTGTGCATGAGTTTCTGCCCATTGCCTCTTGACCTATTGCTTGGCACCACTGAGCAGAGCCTGGCTCCATCCTCTGACACCCTCCCTCAGCTACTGACAGACATTGATGAAGTTCCCTCTTGGTTGTCTCAAGTCTGAACAGGCCCAGCTCCCTTAGCCTTTCTTTGCAAGAGAAATGGTCCACTCCCTCAATCATCTTTATTGTCCTCAGTAGGACTTGCCCCAGAAGTTCCATGTCTCTCTTATACTGGGGAGCCCAGGACTGGATGCAGCACTCCAGATGTGGCCTCACCAGAGTTGAGTAGAGAGGCAAGATCACATTCCTTGACCTGTTGGCAAACCTCTTCCTAATACACCCCAGGATACCACTGGCCTTATTTGCCACAGGGGCACTGCTGGCTCATGGACAGCTTGTTGTCCACCTGCTCCTTCTCCACGGAGCTGCTTTCCAGCAGCTCATCCCCCAGCCTGTGGGGGAACATGGGGTTATTCCTTCCCAGCTGCAGGACTCTGCATTTGCCTTTGTTGAACTTAAGATGGAAAAGCTTCAAACTGAGAGAGTAAATTTAGATTAGACATTACAGAAAAATTCTTTACTGTGAGCCTAATAAGGCACTGGAAGAGATTGTCCAGAGAAGCTGTGGATAATCCATCCCTGAAACTGTTTAAAGCCAGGTTGGATGGACCTCTGGGCAACCCGGTCTAGTGAAATGTATGCAGGAGGGTTGGAACTAGATGATCCTTAAGGTCCCTTTCAATCTAAAGCATTCTATGATTCTATGATTCCCCTCTGCCCATCTTTCCAGCCTGTCAAGGGTTCTAAAAGGCTGCAGAGCCCTCTGGGATATCGGCCACTCCTCCCAGCTTTGTGTCATCAGTAAACTTGCTGAGGAGGCATCTGCCTCTTCATTAATGAGCAAACTAAACAATTCTGGGCCCAGTGGTGAACCTCGGGGGCCACCACTAGTGACAGGCGGCCAGCTAGACTCTGTGCCACTGATTACAACCCTCTGGGATCTGCTGTTCAGCCAGTTCTCACCTCACCTCACTTCCAGTCCACACTTTTTGAGTTTGGCTACGAGGACTTTGTGAGAGACAGTGTTGAAAGACTTGTTGAAGTCAAGATACCTCTCTCCCCTCACAGAGCCCAGGTAATTGTTACATTGCAGAAGGCCAATTGTTGTCTAGCTTTGTCTTTAAACAAGTTATTTATAGCATAATTTTAAAACAACTAAGGGACACATGGGAAAATCTTGATATAATCCTCTACATAGTATCCAAAGGGAAATGAAGTAAATGAAGTCTAATGAAGAACAAGGTCATGAAAGTAGAGAGACAGTTTCAAGAATAAACAGAGATGATCCAAAGACACCAAAGATCTGTCTCTCCATGTCTGGGAAAGGAGTACAGGCGACGGGTATGGGCAGAGACTCCTTCACATCGCAAATGTGAAACATGCATTGGTGGTTAAATACACATGGAAACTTGGCTATTGCAATGCTGTGGTCAGTCTCTTTTTCCTTCTGTTTATCACAAGAACTGAGACTATCTCCCTGCTACTGCTTAACACACTGAAACTCCTAAACACTCTTACAAAGTTTTGTGAAATTTTGCTCTGTTAAAAAATAAAATTGAAGAAGGAATAGATTTAAAACCTGGAAATGCTAGATGCTGGTACTTCTGTTGTGGACAGAGAAGTTAAAAGTGAAGGAGAACAGATTTCTTTCACTGACTGAAAATTTGTATGGAGGAATCGTGATGAAATGCAAAATTACAGCAATAATCACTCAAAAAGAGTTTCCAACAAATATTTTGTAAATTATTATTTTCCTGTGAGGTATTGCAGAAATTTAGTGAGGCAAATGCATTTCTCCAAGAGGTTTGGTTTGGAGGGTTTAGTTTCTTGTAAGACAAAAAGGATGTACCCCTAAATTCATACATTCAATGAAAAGTGTAAAGTGGAAAAAGTGTTGGATATGAATGATACAATCTTTAAAGAGCTGTGATTTTTCATTTTGAGTTATTTAAAATTTTCATAATAAGATGAAACCCCCAATAACTTGATTTAGGGTACTTTTTTGTTTTCCAAGCGCCCTAGAAAACTAATTGGTTCATGTTACATTTATTCAGGCTTAAATTGTTTTAGGTGATCCCAGCTGGAGCTTTAAATTGTCATAGTCTATGAAATAGGTAATCAGATAATGAATATTACAAAATAAGCTATCATGAAAACATTTGCTAATAGTGTAGGGCACTTTGAACTGATTTTGTCAATCATAGTAAAATGGCATAAGAAAATACGTTATTTAGATGCACAATTTCCCCATTCGTTAGGCACAGGCAGTAGGCACTTAGGCAGGCTGGGGATGTGAGGGAAACTACCTTACCTGCGGCAACATTAGATTTTCCTGTGCATTGTTAAAAAACATATGACAGTTTGAGCTTGCCAAAGTCACAGCTAAAACTTCCTGAAACTTGCGATTTCACAGTTTACCTGAATACACAGATTCCGTTTTTTCTGGAAGTCTGCCGCAAAGCAGCCTGTATATTTGGGTAAGAAATAAGAGTTCTCCTGTTATTCTGCATTTACTCAGACTTGTACTGCCATGCTTTTTATTTCTCGTCTGAGTCAGAGGAAATTTTTTTATTGATGTTCATCTATGGAAATATTTCGTTAACATCATTATATGATTGTCACCCAGTAATAAACCTTTTGCTTTCTCCCTGTAGAAAGTGGACTTGCACAAAGCTAGTTATCTCATATTACAGAAGGTTGACATAATGGAAGCACTACTTAAAAATTAAATCATTTCATTAGAGTAAGTGCCTGCAACCACTTTCCAGATGACACAATGCGTGATAAGCCACAATTGTGGTATCAAGCAAGAAAATAGCATACGCTAGAGGATAAAATGTAAGGTAATCATCACAGTTACAATTAGGCCTGGTGTCACTAGTTATATTAAACTTGTCTGTACCTAATGGAAAATGAAAGAAATAAAATTTCATCACAGTTGACAAAGTGATTGCATTTGCAGATTTATCTTTATTTTTCTTCCCTAGCAGTCCATTTATATGTATAACAGACCTGGATAATTTTTTTCATAAACTTATAAAAACAGAAACAATATTTGTTTCCCTTTCATGATGTTTTTTCCAATGTTAGGCAGATTTCTTTATTTTCCTAATCTATTCCTACTCCAATTTGTTTATGTCATTGCAATGATTCAGAACAAAGAAATGTTAGCTAACAAATATAAGTATATTTAACAATCTCTGATTACTGTTATCCATCTCCTTTCTGAGAGAACCCACAATCCCTGTGAGTTCCACTCTTGGCATTAACTGCAGACACCAGAGATAGAGAATAAAAAGTTAAGTGGAATAAAAGAGTATTCTCAGATTTGCCAGTGCCTTTTCAGGAGTCAGTATGACACACGAGAAAGGTTACAGATGTTTTACAGGGCATATTTATGAACAATTTGCAAGGGAATCATACCAGACTCTTAGGGCACATATCCAAGATAACTAGTGTGATGAAATTATGTAAAACTTACCAATTTCTGCCTCCATTTTTTTTCCTATTGTTGTTCATTGGTGGGTAAACAACATTCAAGACACAGTAGGACAGAATTTTATCTTTTGAAGGAAAAGGAATATACATGGAAGTTTCAACATTAACAAGTATATTTAAACTGACATTAATCTTTATTTTTTTTTAAACAAATGTAAATAGTTACAGAACATCTACTTACCAGTAATATATAGCAATGAAAACTTCTGGGAGATTCAAATTGATGGTAGTCTGTTTATATAATTCATGTATTCATATATATTCTCATATAACTGCAAATTTATTTTTTTATTATACTACAAATAAAAACTAATTGAAAACCTTTTTACGAAAGCATGTTCTGGTTTGACCAATTTCTTATAAATTTTACTTAATGGCTTTTTAATATTTATTTATATGGGTTTAGGACCCCTGAAGTTTTCAGGATTTTTACATAAGGGCCCATTGTTTAATTAGTAACTATCACCCTCATTTTTTGTGTGTGAAAAGTCGTGTTGAGAAAAATATTGGAAAGTTCCATTTTCCTTAAGCATAGATCTTCATCTGAAACAATTCTGTAAGTTATGCTAACTTTATCACTATTGTATTTAAAAACTGTTGTCAGAAAAGTCTGGGTTTATTTGATGGAAGACAGTTTGGTCTTCCTCTGAAGGACAAGACCTGTAGGTAGTATAAAACAGTCAAACTGCAATGCCTTCAGGAGAAATTGGAAACTGCATTGTTGATTTCTCTATGTGGGTGTCTTCTGCACTTAAATAATTACATATTGCTCCTCTGTTTTTGTAGAAACAACTTTGGCATCAGTTAAAATCCAGTGATAAATGAGAAATGAAATTCCCATTGAAGTTAATGAAAGCAGTGCTTAGCTTTTCGTGTTCTGCTTTGGGCTGACTTAAAACAAAAACATTAAAAAATCATGCAGCTGACTGGTTTTATTCTTCTCATTGCGTGTATTTTTTCCATATGGTATTAAAGGAAGAGTATTTATATTGCACATTGCAATTATTTGGAAATAGCAATACATACCTGGTCAGAAGGGAGCTGTCATTTTTTAATATTTTCACCTTCATCAATTTTATGTTGTTGTTTTTATATCTTGAGGGATGCATGCTAAAAGAAATACAATTAGGATATTGTATGTATGTGAACAGTTCTTCTTCTGTTTTGTAATATCTAAAAAATTTCTGACAGGTTTGTTTTTTTACTGGAGATCTTTATCTTTTCATATGTTCCCTTGAAATTGGTTTTCAAACTGACTTATATCTTGGTTGTCTAAAGACTGCAAAATTAACTTTTCAAATGGAAATGAGAGCCTGTGTGAACTCCACAAAAATCAACAAATAAACTATTTCTTGATTTGCTAGATCAGGTTTTCAGGGCTGAATTTGCAAAAGCTCAACCCCACATGAGCTGTGTGGATGTCCAGTGCAGTGTGGCAGCTGGAGGCATCCTATCTGCTTCCAGGGGCAGGTGTTTCATCCGCAGGCTGCAGTGGTAGGCATTACATCTTCCTCACGGCTGTCCTGCCCTCTCATGATGCTGCCTTCCTTGCCCCCATGAATGATCCAAGTTTCTTGTCCAACATTTTTTATTTAATTTGCATAAGGAAAGAAGCGCAAAACTAAGTTTCAGTAACCAAGAGCATTAAAGAAAATGCCGTCTCGACACGAAGCTTGGATAGCATGTGAATTCTTCAGGAATCTCGTGCAAAATCCTAAATCTGAATTTTTAAGTGTCTGCTGGAGTCCAGCTACATAATCAAGATGTAATGCTGAAGAATAACCTACAAGCTGGCCTTGGCTTAATTTTGATGTCATGTTTTTAAGACTCTGCCCCTATAGATTGTCTGGTCTAGTATTTTTTGCATATATTTTCTTGAGTTTTCATGAGGGGTTTTTACCCTGTCTGATCTAAAACTGAACATAATATATTCAGCTCAGTTTTAAGAGAGAGTTAATTGAATGGAATATTTCATTTGGAAGGGACTTACAAAAATCATTGTCCTGCTGCCTGAGCACTTCAGGGCTGACCAAAATTTAAATTGCTGAGGGCATTGTCCAAATGCCTCTTAAACACTGACAAGCGTGGGGCATCAACCATCTCTCTAGGAAGCCTATTCCAGTGTTTGACCACCCTCTCCGAAATGCTTCCTAATGTCCAGTCTAAATCTCTCCTGGCACAGTTCTGAACCGTTCCCACACATCCTGTCACTGGATACCATGGAGAAGAGATCAGCACTTGCCTCTCCACATCCCTTCCTGTCATGGTTTATCCACCCCCAGTCGGTGACTAAAAACTGCAATGTCACTCACTCACTCCCTGTGTGTGGTGTCACCAGGAGAAAAAAAAAAGTAAAACCTGTGAAATGTGATAAGAACAGTTTAATAATTGAAAAAAGTAAAATATGATAATAATAATAATAATCATAAATTATAACGATGAAAATAATAGTTTTAATGAAAAGGGGAGAGAGAGAGAGAGAGAGATAAAACCCACAGGAAGCTGTAGAGAGCAGTGATATCAACCTTCAGCTTCCTTGCCTCCAATCTAGAAATATCCAAAGTCTTCAGCTGCTCCTTATAGGATATTCCTTCCAGTCCTTTTGCCAGAGAGAAAACACGAATATCAAACTTTCCTTTGAGATGTCACACAGAGATGGGATGATGTGGATCTCCCTTTGTCTGCAGATATGGAGAGCTTCCAGCTGTCTGTAGGCCCATGATGGGGTACAGATGAGGGCTGTGTGTGTTTGCTTATAACTAAGTCAATGTCCTTGAAGAACGTTGCAACACGTCCAGGTGAGTGATAGAGGAAGGATGGGACAGGTGTGTGCCATGGTCTGGTCATGCTCCTGTTTGGCTACATGTCTGTCCAAGACAGGAGCAGCAAAGAACAGAGCAGCCACCCCTTGCTGTCATGGGGCGGCCACTCCCTCGCTGTCTGGGGGTCTCCCAACCTCACATCAAGGCTGTCCAGCCTGTGTCTCACTGACAGAGAGGAGACACCTCTCCTAGCCCAGCTGTGTCACCAACCCCACGGCATCCTGAGTCACCACCACAGTTTTCCACACTGCGGTCTGGAAGCTAGGTCTGGTGGCAGGAGCTCCTGTGTGGCCCAACCCTTGGCTACCAGGGGAAAAGGGTGCATGATTTTACTGTGTCTGTAGGAACCTCTCAGCAAGCCCATAGCAGGATGTGGGCTGGGCCAATGTTGTCTGTCCTGTAGGACACTGTCTGCTCTCTGTCTGAGCGCTGGAGGAGGGACAGGACAGGACTGTGCCATGGCCCCTGGCTGCATCCCTCTGCAGGCATCTAGCTATGACTGTTTCAGTCATAATCAGGTTTTAAGTATTTGCTTTATTTTAACAACATATTTAGACCTGGTGCAAGAGCTACTAGGTGAATTCTTGTTACATAGAGACTCAGATACCTAAAACTCCCTTATTGTTTTCAAGTCTGTTGGCAATCTGATGTAAAATTACTCTTCATTGAGAACAATTTCATTTTGTTGCTATGCATAAAATAAATAAATATACATTTGTGTCAGGATGATCTGAGGTTATATAATATATGGAGAATTAGTACTCTGTTACCTTTTCTGCAGAGCAATAATCATGGTCTTTACATAAAAAAACTCATATTTGGGAGATGTACTGTGGCAGGGTTGTTAGCTATTTCATTTATCCCTGACAGTGCATCTGTATATTTCATACTAGATACTAAGGTGCCATCTGTATTAAAAATCTAATCACGTAGCAATCTTAACCATTTTCTCTCTGTTACTCTTTGTCACTTGTTTTACCACTGTTAGAGCTGACATTGGTACATTATCCCTGGCCCAGGGCACTAAACCTTGCAAACACCAGTTATTCAAGTGTGTGCTCTGCTAATGGCCTTGGTCTGCCTGTATACTGTTGTGCATTCTTTCACTTCCCCTGTGTTCTGCACATTAAAATGTGCTATAAATTGAATTTTTACTGCTAGGGCTCATTTGTAGAGCTGCACCTATTAATGGAAAAACTGAAAAACACCCCCACTAGTTTAAAAGGCTGTGTGAAATTAATACATATCAGTCAAAGAAATGCACTTTGATATGTGCTGTCATGGTTTTATTTTCCATGCCAATTACACACCAAAGTTCAAAGGAAAGGAGTATGCTGGGGATTTTTAATCTCTTCTGTCTGTGCCTTGCCAGATTTTACATTTATTCCTGAAAGGTCCTCTAGTTCAACCTATTGCTAAACCAATCATGTAATATAATTGGGAATTGTTAAGAAAACACCTTGAAGAGAAAAAACAAAACAAAACAGGCTTATGAGCACATCACAGCTGTAATTGATATATGTCTATTTCACTTTTCACTAATCCAGTTAGACATGTGGAAAGGGCACACTGAAAAAACAAACAAACAAAAAACCTGAAGATGCAATGAACTGATTTCTGATACCTGAAAAAGGTTTGTTTCATTTTCTTACCAGGAAAGATAGTTGAGCCACTCATGGGATTAAAGGAGTCACTTGAAGGCTCAGTGTGTTCAGCTCAATGCCTGACTTCATGCATTATTTTAGGCATGTCATTCTCTTTAACCAAATTTTGTTGTCTGAAAGATATTCAGGTCAGAAGCCATTGTATTCTGTATTTGTACATGGCCTGGAACAAAAGAAGGTAACTTATTGAAATATCACCAGTAAGCCTTATTTCTGCAATATTCTGAGCCAATACTTTCCCCCTAAGATTCACATTTACTTTGAAAACTCCAGAGAATACATTTAGCTGGGAACCTCAAAATAAAGACTTCATAGAACTTCTGAAAGGCCTCCTGCAAAATAGTAGTGGTGTGTCATCTGAGCTAAAGGGTGTCAAAAGGAAGAGAAAAAAAATCAATTGGCAGATGTTATCTTTCTTCTGATATAGGTAGGTTTTTCATTAGACTATTTAATAAAGTAAAAATTCAGAATAACAATTAAGCAAATGTTAATCTGTTTCCTGATGTAAATCCTGAATAGTTCATCCCCTCGCCTTTTTAACTCTATTTCCTAATGGCATTGAAATTCTCATTTTTAAAAACTAAACAATTTAGTGTTGTAATTGCAGAAAAAATGTTTGCCATTGTTCAAACAACAGAAAGGAGATGAAGTGATAAGTACCTGATTTGGGAATGCAGAAGTAGTCAGAGAAATTAGTTTTGTGCACGTGATTTTAAAAACAAATATAATCCAAAACCCAGACACAAGAAACAACTTTGAAGTTCATAGTAAAATATTTAACGTTCATGTCTGAGGTTAAAATTAAACATGACTCAGATAATTGCACAGCATCAGTATTAATGGTTTGAGGAAGGGAACAGCAACAAAGAATTGTCATGCAATTGAAAAAATTTATGCACATGAGAATATCTGAAAAAGCCATATATCTCTGAGGTGTGTTATGCCTTGAATTGCTAATGACGTTGAATTAATATTTTATTTTCAGAATTATTTCTCTCCCTCTTTCATAGCAAATAACTGAAAATCACTTTTGCATATCACACTTACTGTGTTTCTCTGTCCTGAGGTGAGGGTTGGCTATTATGGCATCACCCATGGGCCTGAACCAAAAGTACTACAGCAGCACTATGGTCACTTGTCTGCCATTGCAGAGTTCCATCGTTACCTGTTAAAAAACTGCTTCACTAGCTGTTGCTATCACAGTATTTTCCATTCTTCACCTTACTGCATGGATGTAATGTTTCTACTAAAATAACAGCTGCAGGTACAGACACTACCAGCGCCAGTAGGACAGAATGGAGCACCCTGTCTGTGGCTGCGCTGCAGCAACCTTCTTTTATTTGTTCTGCAACATGCTATAGGAGCCTCACTTTTTTGAGCAAAGTTGTCGCAATACAAATGAGAAAGCCCTTACAGCATAATATTTTCTCTAGGTATTTTAACTGTATGTATTTCTAAGATCCTATCTAAATCATCTCTCCATTGTGTAATTTTTATAGAAAAAGTTGCTTCTCTATCTGGAGAATTACTATCAAACTTCTACAGAACATATTTTCAGGGGGCAGTAGGAAAAAGAAAGAAATAAAAGAAAATCATCCTGTTCTCAGTGACCACCTTCATGGTCTCTTATGATGATAGTAGTTGACACACTGTTTGGAATAACTTTCTCTGTGAACTATTGATGGAATTAATATAACAAGCAATTCTGAAATAATGAGGGAAGAATAAAAATGCAATAAAAATATACTAAACCACAATTTACAGCAAATTACTGGAATAAAAATATAGAAACATTTTCTGGTAATTCAGCAACTGTTAGTTGGGTTACTGCTGCCCCTGGGTAAACTGACATTTTCATATGCACTAATTAGCAAAGAGGTCAAATAAAATCTCAAATAAAATAGTTCATTTGTGGCATTTTGCCTTCATGGAGGAGCTAATCTCAAGTTCTGGAATAACTGACAAAACCCTAGGTGTTCTACCCACCAGAACTGGCCATTATCTACATCTAATTAACTGCAAATGAAATGGAGAAAAATAAATTTGTAGATTTTAAAAAATATATTTATTTTCTAACAAAAATGGAGATGTATCTCTATCCCGAAGTACGAGATGATGTTGCCATGCACACAGAGACACACTTGGTTTTGGTTATGATCAAATGCTGGAGTGTGTGACAGCAATGCTGAGGCTGCCCTGGTGAAGCAACACAGCCCAACATCTTTTCCACTCATGTGGAAGCCGAGCCAGCAACTCTGCTGGGCTGACGACAGCAGTGAGCTCTTTTGCTGATTAGTGCATGGAGAAATACCTAATTACACAGGAGCAGTAGTGACTTGAAAAGAGACAGCTAAAGTACATGAAGAAATTACAGTCTGTATTTTCAAGCCAGCCGCAACCTCAGTTCTTGTTTTAATCACAGAATTGTCCAGTTAAAGTTTCCAGCTGCTGCAAATGTAAATTTATCTCCATGAAAAGTGGAAGGAAAAATCACTAAATATTTGGTAATAGCATCACCCATGCTCTCAGAACCAGCATCTAGAACACAAGTGCCTAAGATCATACATGTTTATACATGAAAGTGATGCTAAATTACTACATCCTAAGACTATTGTTAAGGTGAACAAAGCTGCTAATTAGTAAGCTATGAGTTTCCATGGACTTAGTTTTGAAAAATACCATTTTATTTCCCCAAAATACTTTAAAGAGGCACACATTTTAAATGTTCACTTAAACAAAGATTTTACTTTCCAGTAAAACAAAATCATATAGCTATAAAAGCATCAGTTACATTTCTTTGCAAATTATCCTACGTATAAATTTTATATTTACAAATTTTTAAGTACTCTTTGTTTGGTATTTTTCACTACCTAATTTTTTCCATTCATTTTGTATAGATAGATATGTTTGCCAGTGCAAAATGATGCATTTTTATATATTCATACATCACACATTATTACAGTTTGTTGTTTCAAAATATGAAGGTTTCATGAGGACGAACTTGGTAGGATGTCCGTACAAAAGTTAAAATAAAGCCTATTTTAATGTAAGTAAAGGCAGAAAGAGAGGTATTTGTCAATAAGGCCTAGTGGAAGTTTTTATGTAAAGAGGTGGAGAAGGCAAAATTTTTATAAATGCATGATTTTTAAATGCGTATGTTGCCAATTTTCCTTTTACTCTCCATGAAGAAATAATCTCAGGCAAAATCAGTAATAATTTCAAACTATCATTTGATACTTTTGAAATACTCTGAACCAAACCAAATTATTTTCTCCCCTGAAATAAAGGAAATTCTTAACTTCCTACTAAAGGCTTCGTGAAACTAAACCAAGCTTCTCCTCCTCTGAATTCAGGCAGTACTTTCTTCATAGGGACTTGCAATGTGAGCTCTTTAACAGTGTGAATGATAAATGCAATTAATTTTTTGGATTATTGCTGCCACGTGTTTATGGTGCACATGCTTATTGTCTCTTTTTATTTCAAAGCACATGTCTATCATGACCTATCTGTCCACATAATTTGTCAGTAGGCGGAATACTATATAAGAGGTCTGTTGTGATCTGTAGTACCTATAGCGCTGACTGTGTTGCCATTTTTACTACTTCTTTGGTGTATTTTAACCCCCTCTGGAATCATGGATAAGATTTTCTCAGTGTTAATTGTTGAAGGGTAACTGTACTTTGAAATTTCTGAGTTGCTGGAAAAATTCTTTCAGGCCCCGTTGATTTTACTTCTGTTCAGGTGTGTTATGAGCAGGAATGAATCCATAAATCTGTACAGAGCCACGTGAACTGGAGAAAAGGGTCTTACAATCCTTCCACTCTTGTTCAACTTTCAACTCCTGATGCTTTCTTTTAAGATCATTCTGGTCTTATTCAGGATACAAAAGATATTCATTCACAGAAACACTTAGTGGGCCTACAGATGTTTTTTAATCCCCATTAACATTTTAAATTAATAGAGATACATAAGAAGACTACTATTAAATACAAACACACAAGCAATAACTTGAACAGAAAAGAGAAATAAAACAGAGCCCTATATGACTCAATTCTTTAATCAGACTACTGAAAAATGTTCTATGAAACAATGTTGAGGTCTCACATGATGAAAGACAAGCCTTGAAAATTGATAACTGTTTTTCTTATTGAAGGACATAATTGATAATTTTGAAAAATTATCCCTCGCCTAAATATCTGATGTTTTCAACTGAAAACTCTGGACTGCATTTCGTTGCTTAGGTCTTTTTTTATCACTAAATGTTTCAACCAGTAAACTAACTTAATATCAGAGCATCACAGACCTAAAAGAAAAGACAATAATTTACCTTTGTTTTAAAAACTCACTTTGTTATCTCTTGTATTGACATTCAAAAGTAGAGTATTGCCTATGAACTTGACCTAGGTAAAAAAACTTGATTGCTTAGACGATAATTACACCTCATCTGAAAAGCTGTAACTACAAAAGGGTTAAATGAAATCCTTTCCTCTAGAGTCAGGATGTAAAAATGTAACTAAAAATAAAAGCTGTTTCAGCTTTTGAGGACAGGAGGAGCAGAAGAGAGTGTTAGTCCATGCAAAAATAGTCTCCTTATATCTACAGATTTACAGAAAAGCATACTTCCTTCTGCATGAGAATAAGGTTTTCAAAGCAAAATGGAAAGTTATCTGTGAAAGCAGAACCTTTTACTCCCATATATTTGACTGACAGAGGATTGTATGAACAGTAAAAATCTGCTTTTCAATATGTAGATTGTTCTCAAATAGCCACAAGAGATGTTAGCTTTTGATAAAATTTTGTTGATGGTGTATTTTCTTATGGATTTTTATTTCAGATAACCTCCTGCTGTCCTAGGGAAATCGCATGTGAGTGGTGTTACCCTTCAGAATTGGAAAGACGTTTATACAAGCACTATATCTGGGTACAGAAGTTATTTTACAATATTTTCATCTGCAAGCTATTGCTGCTTTCGGTTATGTAGGATGGTTCTGCTGTTACTGTGCGGTGACACATTAGGCTGGGCATGTAAAGTAATGCAGTGTGACTGATACAAGCTGATGTTACACTTCACAGCACAATGCTTCATAATGTGTTATGTCAATGAGAGCATTTAAAAAAAAAAAAAGTAATTCCCCAGAAAGAACTGATAAAAAAATCCAAGAATAATCTCCCTTCTCTCCTCCTGCCTTCTCCCTCAAAAAAAAAAGCCACTGAAAACAGAGACCAATTTGTATTTGACACGCAAAAATAACTTTTGGAGAATACATAGCAGTTGGTGGTTGTATAACACACTTAGAGCTGAATTAAGAAGGGGAAATAATTTTTATTTTAAAACCTGTCTTTCTCTTTACAGAGCTAACATAATTCCACAGATGTGATCTCTACTGGCTTTCAAAGCCATGTATTTTTAGAGGACTAAGACTAGAGTACTTTAATGTATTTCTAGTCTACATAATGTTATGAGCATTTTGAGCTGGTAAGGCAACATGTTATTTCAATTCCAAACAGAAATATTTGTTTTATGAACCGTCTTAGGTTTCGCTTCATTGTATGTTCCTTTTATTTCTTTTAATTTTTAAACTTTATGTCTGTTTTTCAAGGTGTGCTTTTTATTTGTTTTTATACAAATACTTTTCTTGAAGATCACATGAATATACAGAAACTAGCATAGTGTTTTGCTCATGTTATTGTAAGCTTCTTGATTTTTTTTGTATGGGATCCTACTACAATTTGGAAATCTTTCCATCTTATTCTCAAATTCAGTCCTTATATCAAAAGCCCCCAAACCACGCTCCTCTCCCACCATGAAAACCCTCAGCCCAAAACCTTCAAACACACACACACAAACGAATACAAAAAAAACCAAAAAAACAACAAAACCAAAAAAACCCAAAAAACCAGGAAAATTATTTCTTAGACTGGTTAAACTTCTTTTGGCCTGAAAGTTAGAAATTGATGAATCGGTAAATTGTTAAATTTGATAAATTATTTTTATGCCACGTATTACAAATCAAGCAAAAGGAAATTCAGAAATCAGTGATACTTTAGCATTTAGAATAACCATGGTGGAGGGATTGAAAAAGAGTCTTAAAAATGTGTGCCTCTTTATCAGTGGCTCTCAACTATCCAAGGGTGATTCACTCAATTCAACTAGAGGTTGTCCTCTAGGACACATTGCTAGTAATCTCAACCTCTATAAAACAAATATTATATTTTTCATCCCCTTATAGTTGTAGGTTTGGCCTTCATGCGAGAGCTCAACAAGGAGGGAGCTCCCAAATAATGCAGAAGTTTCCTGTGGGAGTGGTGCTGCACTTTCCATGTTTCTGGAAACCCAGGCAGCAAAGGCATTCATCTTCAGTAACGCATTTTCATCTTTGCAAACATGCTGATCTTACCAATCAAATCTTATAATTAGTATATTTTGTTGTTACATTGAACATGATCCAGTTTCAACTACGCCACACAGTCAAGGATTAAGTTTCCACATTTACACTATATTTTATAGCTATTTTCTGATAAACTGAAAAGAGAAACTGACAGTAAGAATAAGTAAGTAATTTATTAACTGAAAAAGTCACTCTGTTTCCTCAGAATAGAACTGGATTTTGCTTTCCAATGCCAAATCTTCCATTTTAACAATCAAGAGTAAATAGGTTATATTTTTCCTTTATGTAAAAGATTATTTTTGTGTACTTATGTGTGCTTTTTTTTTGGTATTGTTTTTGTCCCAGAATAATGCCAGTCTGTAGAGTCCCACAACATTACTTGAAACAGTAAATTGCAAGACAAATGTCAGAGACAAAAAATACATCATATCAAGAAAACAAAATCTGTTTAGAAAAGCTCAGATGTTTAAACATATTTGTAGAGATTTAAAATTACTGTGTTCTTTTTTTTTGTTGTTGTTAGATAAAGCAACTGTAGTAATTCTAGCAGATATTAACTAGTTAAGAGGCTGAAATATGAATCACATAGTGAGAAAACTTCTACAGGTGAGCCCTAAATCAATCATGTTGGTGTTGATGTAACTCTGTCCTGTAGTCTCAGTGCTGTTTACTCATAAAGGCTTTATCTCCTGCTGGGAGACACTACCCAGAGGTTAACTGACTGCTCAGGAAGGATATCATGAATAAATTTTCATGTGTCTAAAATTTACTAGGCTCTTTATTTTAGCACCTTGTCCCCTATACTTTGTTATCCAGGACTCTGTAGGAATTCCTGTTCCTGTCACTTGGCGAAGGAAAGAAACTTTTCTTTGCACCAGCCTGCGCTGCAGAGTCACAGGTGGTGGAGAGTTCTGCTGCCTCCTGAAGGGCTCTGCTACCTTTGTCCTCCACAGAGTCCTGCTGGATGCTGAGACTGTCCAATGGGAAAGAGCTGACCTTTGCTTCTCTCTGCATGATTCTGCTCTTTACTTTTAAGCTTCCCCTGAAAATACTCTTTTCTTTTTAATTTCCATCAAGAAAATGTAATCATCACTGGACTTGTTCTTTGAAGTGTGGCATAAACTGCTACAGCAACAAATAACTCAGTTTAAGTTTGGTTAAGGAAAAAATAAAGTTTTGGATCTTGTCAGGGTAAATCCTTCTTTTTCCTTCTTCCTGCAGCAGCAAAAGTTGATATAGAAATAATAATGGGGATTTTTTTTGTTTAGGCTTGTAATACTCATAAGCCACAACGTTTGGCCAATCTCATTTACTTGGTGTTTTTTAGCCAAAAGAGGTTGGCAAAATTGTGCAAAAACTTCACACTTCGTGAACTCACACTTCAATAATAATAGCAATAATTTACCATTATTGTACTACTATCAATGTTTGGAAGGAATGCACAGGATTACGCTGTGAGGTTCAGCTTCGATCCTTTTTTTGTTTACGTTGTGTGTGTGTGTGTGTTTGTGAGTTGATCAACCTTTTTCACTGGTGAAGGGAAACAGACAGTTTCAGAGCACAGTTTATAGGCTTAGGTATGGGATTTATATTCAAAGACTCACTCTGTATTTCTCTCCAGAAATAATGGGAATCCATATAAGAGCCTGGTTAGGGTCCGAGTCACAGGTTTGACACGTGACCCCAGAGAGATCCAAACTAGGGATCACTATAAGTATACAGAGACAACAAATGGGTGTCACTGCATATCCTCTATTCCCGATGGAAGGTACCTTGGCTAAATTCCTAAATAGTTGCTGCAATTAGATATCTGAATTAAGTTGGAAATAATCCAAAATTTCAAAAGACAAAAGACCAAAAATGAGAAGTAGATGAAGTACTGTCCCTTGTCTGTGACTACACGTGCTAATGGAAATAAAATATTACCTATGTATTGCTGTAGTGTTTGTGATTCAGAAAAGGCAAGGAAGAATAAAGCATAGTTTAATTTTTTTTATGTGGGCCATCAAACCCACTGCTGCTGGAGGGCTGCTGGGGAAGGACACATGCTGTGTTACAAGTGCCAAGCCTGGTAGTTACATGCTGTAGTACAGAATATTTCTTAGACAGGCAAGTGCTTTTATGCTGAACATATCACAGGAACTGTAGTTATTACTGGAATGTAATATTAAAACCAACATGAAAACTGACTAAAGATTACAGCATTTGCTATTACAAATCTTTTACAGTTTGCACATAGTCCTCTTGGGTTGAGGGTGATGGACGATGGAGCAAGTGTTGTAACATGAGATCTGACATCATCTGATTTATTCATGTGCTTGAGCAGTGGGCTATGTTATCTGCTTGATTCGTCATTTAAAAAGGAAATTGTTATAACTGAATTTTAGCCACAGACATAAAAAAGAGAGAGTTGTCCTGAAAAAGATTGAATGAGAGCTCACCAGTATTTGAGTTCGTGCTGTGAACTTGCTTCTTTGCTTTTGCATACGAATGAACATAATAAAGTACGTTGGTGTGAAAATAACTGGAAGAGCTCCATTTTCTTTTCCCTGAAAGCACGAGACTAGGGAAGATTTCTTTTGAGGATGCATGGAGTATATGGAAGGAAATTTACGACATCATTATAATCCTCTCACAGCTGGAAGAGGCGGACTCCACCAGGAAGCTGCTTCATCATCACAGCTTGATTTTATAATAAAAAGTTCAAACATGTAAGATGATTAAAACCTCTAGTAGTTTAAGACTTTATTTTTGGGCGACTACAGAGAATGCAGAAAACTGAGCATACTCTACCTTGAAAACTGAGGATACTTTCCTTTGCTTAGGTTATTGAAGTAGAAAACATCTACAGTTCAAAGGATTGAAGAATGACATTGTTACTCAGGGTACTTCATTTTGAAATGACAAGACGTTCAGCACTTGCCCTCAGTCACAGATGGAGTTAAATGCTCTTAAGTATGGTCATGAAGAAGGCTTCAAGCACCATGCCTCGATCTAATAGAAGACTTTAACATACATATTTATGGAAGCCTTTCATAAAAAAATATAATTTTATTTGCTTTTAACAATTGTCTACATAAATGAAATTTTATAGGTGTATTTTCAGTAACCTAATTTACATAGGCTGGAATACTTAATCAGTCTAATCTATTCTATCCAGATAACATTATTCTGGTAGGGAAACTGTTAATTATCCATAGACTTCTATTGTTGGAATCTGGAGATCTCTCTTATTGTACCTCGCATTTTGGAAAATGGAAATGCATTCAGAGTTAATTCAGAGAAAGTCTGTAATAAAAAATAAATAATAATAGTTTTAATTAAAATATCTTTACTAGCTAAAAAATTAAAAAATACTTCATGAACACTTTATAGAGTGTTTAAACAAAACACATTTGTTTCTCCAGTTAAGGTTAGCCTATAATTTTGTAATCACTGGTTTTTTTTTCTCACTAAGATTCTATTTCAAAACTTTGAGTTGTTCTGGTAGGTTATGACCCTGTATTGCCAGTAGGACACAATGAAAGGAAGCAACCTTTATGGAAGAGAAATAGACTGTGTTTCATAGGGAAATTATTCCTAATTATATAAAAAATTAAAAATAGACAATTTAATAGTTTTCTGAAAAAATATATTAAAAGTTACAGAGATAGAAAAAACTGTTAGAGAAAGAGGAACAGATACTAATAATATTAACTTTCTGGCAGTAACATAGCTTGGAATAATTTGCTTAGGTAAGCAACTAATCAGGTTCTACTTCTAATGAAAAACTAAGGTTGAGATTTTGGCTGGAGTGCTTCAAGAAAGTATTTTTTTAAGGACATGACGCATGTCAGTGATGAAGTGAAAAGAAGAAGGAAAAGGTTGTCTATCTAAATGTGACTTTGTATAATATGAAAAGCTAAGTGGTAGTGCCCACAGAGAGAAACATGACAACTCATCACTGCTAGCACCACCCTCCCAGCATCTTCCCTCTCAGAACTCCTCTTTTGTCTTTGCTGAAAGCAATAATGAGTAAGTTCAGAGAGGTTTTCCAGTTGGCAAGGGTATTGCAACACATGAAGGAAGGTTGGTGAAAGCTGCAGCTCAGTGTAACCAAGGCTTGTGAAGTTGCTTTAGGCTGTGTAACAACAGCAGCAGGAGCAGGGCAGAAAGCCTCAAGTGTGTTGTTAGAGGAAGGCCAAGGAGCTGGCTTGATCTTGAAAGAAAAGACATGAAAAATACCTCTGATGGGAGGAATAGGTATGGAATGTGAAGACTGTTGACATTCTGTTTTCAATTTAATCATAAAAACACAGTGAAGGATTTTGTGATTTGTATTTTTAATCTACATGTGCTTTAATTTGTGTTTGCACCTACAAACAGAACCTCATGGGGAGCCAGAATTTGGTGCTTGCAAAACCAGGAGCTTCAACTTGAATTTGCAACACACACAGCAGGGCTTCGGAAAAGACCCTTGTACTCAGTGAGAGAGAGGAGAGAGGTCATGGTATGGGAGAAGGGAGAGAGATATCTCCTGCACTTTGCACTCTTCCCCCCTTCCATGCCTGTTGCAGAATTAGTTCTGGTGGGGACACAAGGACAGAGTGAAATCTGTGCTGAGCTTTCCATGCAGGATTGCTGGGAACAGTCCTGCTCTCTTATAGTAGCACAGCTACTCCAGACCTCCTGTTGGGCTTTCATCAATTCTGCAAATACTTTTGGGAAAGAAGGAAGAGCAAAATGCAGCTTTGTCACCCGGCTTACAGAAATTCTTATTTCAACTCCGACTGCGTCAGAACTGTAATGATCAAAGACTCGCACAGGAGGAGCATTTACATGACTACTCTGTATTTCAGCCTCTTCATCTTGCAAGACACGTGCTTGTTCTCACATGTTATCTAGCTTTCTTCTAGTTTTCAGTTTGTTTGTCTTTAATAGTCACTTTTTATGTCCTGATAATTTGAAAACCCTTCCATATTTTGAACATAGATTGAAAGCATACCACTGTTTTCCAGTTAATGAACTTCATGGTTAACCTGTGTCACGAAAAAAAAGTATATTGGATCCTTTTATGCACTTCTATATCATCAAAGCCTTAAAACCACACAGATCTAATTTCAAGTAGAGCCACACAGTTAATAGGAAGCCAAGTCTGAAGGCAGGATTAAAAAATCTGATTTAAGTATACACACAAAACTCATCTTAAATTACAGAGTTTTTGAAGTTTCTCCATAAATAGAGTTTTTTCTTTTTTTTCTGAAAAAAAATATCCTGAGTTTGAAACATGCATCAACACATTAGAGTAATGTTAGTAAATATTGTGGTACATGTAAGTAAGTCAACAAAAGTCCTCCTTGATGGGATTTGCACATGCCTGTTATTCTTCTGTAAAGCTTTTATGAAGCTGCAGACCATACCTGCACTAGAAAATCTGTACAGTTCCCAGCTTCTACACCACTCACTTGGGCATGAAAAGTATTTCAACAGGAGCTTGTAAGTAAAAGCAAGTGGGTGGAACAGGAACTGCTTTATTCTACACTACAGTTTTGGTCAGAGTAAAAGGCTAGAACAGGTTATGTTGAAAACATAAAGGATTATGGTGAAGGAAAGGGAGCATACTGTGCTGGTGAAATAGTGTCAGAGGAGTTCTCTAAAGTAAAACTATCCTAGCATGGATAATGCTATCAAATGTAACACAAGACACTTGTAAGTAAGTAGATATTTTTTATGCCTGACACGTCTGGCATCCTGCTGCACTGTAGCTCTGTTGAATTAATATCTTTAGTCTTTACTGTGCTATAGCTCTTCTCTGTAGAACCAACAAAAAATTATATAACACAGAAACCTCTAAACCTTTTGATGAAGCAGTTGAAGTACAAGAATTGTATCAACCCAGATGAGTTGATGGCCCCAGAACTATATCAAACCTACCCAAGGTCCTTCATTCTTTGTTTAGAAAAACAAACCAAACCAAACACGACAGATGACCACTATAGCTTAAAAAAATATTTTCCCCTTATTGCTCTGACTGTTCCCCTTATTACTATGAGGAAAACACTCTACATTTAAAAAAGCTGATGTTTCAAATACCTACAACCTGTCATCAGTGTGCTGCTCCAAATAGCAATGAAGCACACTCCATTCTGCATTGTTAGCATATGCCACGCTTGGATAGCAAGCAAATAAAATGAACTGAAAATACTGGCTTCAGTTGCCTGGTGATAATGAACACATAGAACCTGTCAGACTTTCATTTCCAAAAAAGTTGAGAAATAAATTTTTTGTAATGAAATTAATATTAGTATCATATCAATCATGTCAATTCCATAACACAGTCTTTCTTAACAGATGTTTTACTAAAATTTACATAGTGATGTTGAGGTTGCTTGAAGCTTTCTCTACAGCATGTGTTGGTGCAGGTTTTTTTAGGTCAGTGATTACTGTACACACAGATGAATACAGAAAAAAAAAAGAGTATTTCTAGTCCTTTTTGCTTTATTTTGCTGGTATTAAATCAAAGGGGGAAAATTAAAAAGGTGCTCTATCTTCTAAAAATTAGTCTCACTGTCTCACTCTTTCCATCAAATTAAGTTATATAAAGCTTCTAGAATCATTCAGAAGATCTCTCCTTAAGTAATTGTTAAGCAAACCCAAATTTACAAACTTTATAAGCCTATCTTATTAGTCACAAACCTGTCTGTTAGAGTCTTGATGGACTTAGCACCTCCACAGTTTACTTACTACCTCTCTCTAGTTTGCAGTCTTACTTTGGTATACAATTTTTATCGGAAAGCTTTGGATTAGTAACATTTCCTGTCTAAACTAATAAAATGGGATAAATCCAGGTCAATACTCAGATGAAATATCTTGTATCTCACAGGGCGAACTAGTAGCAGCAGATAAACTCCTATTCCTCATTTAGCTCTGAATCATTGTCACGGCTCTGCATCCACAATTGCCGTCCTTTGCTAAGACATCCAACATAAAGATCCAACTTTTTCTGTACTAGAAAAAAAGAATTCAGACACAGATATATCAGTCTCAGTCTTGGCAAAATTCCAGGCTGGTTGTTAAATTTTGTCTGCCTAAACCTTTGTGTGTTTGGTCGTTAATTGAATGGAAGTATTTTATACTCTGTGAAGATACCTCATTTCACAGCCACTGACCCCTGGATCCTAAATTCCTTCACAGATAAAACAGCAAAGTTATTTATTTTGAACATGAGAATTACCTGAAAGTGAGATAACTCTGTTTAAATTTATTATGCGGGTCTTAGAGCACGTGACACCATAGAAAAGAATCATTATCTTCACTTTACAAGTGGGAACAAGGCTCAAGGCATTGCAAGCATCAGGAGATCACCCAAGGAGAAATGCCAGAAGAGAAGGTAAGTCTTCAAAGTCTGTCTATTTAATTCGCTGTATAGACTGTAGATTGTTGAACTGATACAACTGTTTCATTTTCTCTTGTTTTGTAAATCCAAAGAATTTAAAGAAATATTTTAACACTTTGTACACACCAGAACTTCTTGAATCATATAGCAGTCAATCAATCAAAGTCTTTTACACTTTTGTTTAAAATTATTCTGTGTCACATTATTCACTATGGGACAGTGTCAGCTGTGTTTTAAAAATAAGTTCCTAATTTTAAACTGTAAATCTTAAAAAGCTGGAAAATAACTACAATTATCCAGGGGAGAGAAAAGATAGTGCTGCTTTTAGATGTCAATTTGTGGTTTTTGTGTCAAGAAAATGTCTGGAAAATGTGTTTTAAAAGTAGCTTTCAATGTATTTCCGCTAAGCAGAAATGAAAACATGGTATATACTGAGTGAAGTCAAAGAAAGCAGTGACATTTAATGATGGTTTTTAAAGGAGGGTAGACAAGTTCTCAGCCAGGGTTTCCAAACACGTAAGTAGTTCTAGCAGTTGAAAGCAGAGCATTTAAATCCTTTTGACATCCTTAATTGGATGTTCCCTCGCTCTCTCGCCTGTCATGCTATTTGCCTTTATTTCTTTCTGAGTTTTTCAGAATATTAAAAATGTTCCGAACCACCTAAAAATAATACACTGAAATATTTGTAATGCCCTATTGTGTGCACAGCACCAAACCATTACAGTCAGTGGAATTATACTTGGTGATATTTTACCACCCACTATTTATCAGTCGAGGCAGATAAACAGATGTGTACACTTCTTTAAAACTTTATTTTTGCCAGAGGTTTGGTATGAGAATAATCAAACTGACAGTAATGGAGGTTTGGTACAGAATGGGAGCAGCATGGGCTCTGCAATAGTGTCTATGTATGTTTAGATGTACATGCTTGTGTTTGTATATGTGTGCTAGTATATACAAAAATTTTTTCTGGCCAAATTTTTTATCCTAGAATCTAGATTTTAAAAGTTATAAAACAAAAAAGTTATTAAAAATTTATATCACATTATATCAATATTCAATATTTTCCAGCTGACATTTTCATATTTTGTTCCTTGGTATGTCATGTGGGACGTGCTTACAGTTCAGTAATAAAAGACCACCAGGGAGCTATCACAGAACTTTCAAAGACAAAAAACCTGTGTGCAAGGGAAGAAGGGAAGTTTGGTCATTACTGGTTTTAAAACACGAAAAAAAGAAAAAGAAAAGGTAAGCTGAAGGAATAATTTTGAGAGGAAAAGAAGCCAACACACACACACACACACACACACACACACACACACACACACCCCCACCCCCGATTGTGTTAATATGTATGTTCGTGATTTATTCCTGTTTTTAAACCACTTTGTTCTGTATGTAGACATAGTCCTCCTAATTTCAAAATTATGTGGTACAATAAGAAACAGTTTAGAGAAGAACAAAATGAGTGTTTAAAGCTATGGAATAGTTTCCATGCAAAGAATGACAGGTAAGCAAGGAAGTTTTCTGAAGAACTAGCAGAAGACATGGAAGTAGCCTGGGAAAATGTGGCTGGGATGCAGAGAGATCATAGGTATCAATAGTCATCGTCTCCTCCAAGACAAAAACTAGAGTACCAAGGCACAAGGTGCATCTAATACCAGTACAAGGACTTTGGGGCCTTCATACAGGATGTTGCAGATACCAGACCTTTATATGGATTTACTGAGCAAGAAAATACATTGAGGATAGAAACCCATGGTGCGAGCACTTGCAGCCAGTGATCACTTTGCTGAGGTGCTCAGAGGCAGATCTTCACAATATTTTAGCACAAAATTTCCCTGTATGATGTACTTCTATGTTTTGTTTTCCAAGGGAGCAAACCATGAATCTAAACAGAACAAAAATGAACACTGTGTGAGCATTCGTATGCACTGGAGCTGAGAGGTAAGTAATGCAATGTCACTGGTTTAGCACGAAATTTAATCTACCACAGCATAAATATTGTAGACATGAAGAAAAAGCCAAACAGGTGGGATCTGTGAAATTTGGGTATTTTCTAATCACCTCTACTTTCCATTTTTTCTGAAAAATTAAGTGGCTCTTTTTCAGCATTTCTTGGGCTAAAACTTTTTCAGATTTTGAAGCCAATATCACTGACATTTAAAGCAATGTACGTAGTTTTTCCTCCTTATTTCTTTATTGCATGATGCTTGAAACATTTCTGTTATGTTGATAGTTTAGCATGGAAATATCCAATATAAGCAAACTCTACATTTTCAATTTTTTTCTTTATGTTTATTTAATTTTACCACCCCCTCTGTTATATAACTGTGTTATGTGGGGTTGTTGTTTTTTCTTTTTTTCCAAACCACTCAGTTCAAAACATTTTATCTGTTTAGCACAGTACATCCCAAGCTATTGAACATATCAGCCAAGACAAAATGTGGCAGTTGTAGCCTCAGGTAACTCATAAATGGGCTGCATTCACAACAGAGAGAGAGAAGGAGAAAGTACAACTTGCTGTGCTTAGCAGTAACTGAGTTAATTATTTGCTGACATTGATATTCCACGATAATTGCCACATTCACATGATTCCACAGAGACTCATATGTTACCAAGTTTCAAATGTGTTTAACCAAACTAAAAGAAATAAAATCAGGAAGTTCATGAACTGCAGATTGCGGGAAACAGTAGGGCAGGAACTACGGCACTACAAGCTTGTCCTCCTCTTATACCTCCCTCAGGTGCCGGGTGCTGACCTCGGACAGAGCTGATCCTTCGGCTCAGTGTGACTTTGTGGCTGTACAGGGTGAATTCCAGACGTAACTATGGCACTTCCACCGTGTGCTGTGAAAGCAATGCACAGCTGATAGAGGAAAACACTGGAAACCCACATGTACATAACACAGCTGACTCACAGAATATGACTTTGCCATGGCTGTTGGTCTGCCTGAGTTGCTGGCCAGCTGGACCAATAAGAGATGAAAGTCCCTTTTTATTCCCTGGGAAGATGAAGTGATGCCAAGACGGAGCCAAACTCTGCCACCACAGACAGGGCATGTTAGGAATTGAACATCTTAGGCTGAGATGACAATGCTGGCAGAGAACAACTGTTACCAGGAGGTGTTGAGAAAAAAGGTTTTCCGACTAAAATTAGTGGGTGGTTTATATAGGTAGGGCAGCTGCTGGAAAACAGGCAATGTAATAAATTATTGATTCTGTGGAGGGTGAGACAGCTACAGCTGGAATGCACAAAGCTGAGATGCCTTTGACAGGCACAGAATAGAAACTAAATTACCTCAGAAAGTGCTGAAATAGATCTGGAGAGCAAGGAGGGACACTGCTAGTGAAAGGGAAAGAAAGATGGTGAACTTCTGCCCAGAGCAGGGAGGGTGAGAATACCACTGCAGAGAGAATTCAAACTGAGACATTTACTGAGACAGAATTCAAACCAGGTGAAAGGATAGGGGACTGGTGAGTTTAAAAAAATCCCTTACATTTATATTTACACATATTTCTAATGAGTTTTGAGGCATTCCATATGAAGTTCTCATATAGAACTATAGGATTTTTGTGTTTACTATTGACAGTTAAGTATTTTAAAACTTCCATGAGGCAGTAACATCCATGGCTCTGCAATTCTTTGCCCCACTGACTGTTTTGCCTCACTTTATCTGCGGTAGCAGATTAGCCACATAATGGGGTACTAGGGTAGGAATTTGTGCTGTTTCTTTTGGTAAGATAAATATACACTTCTCTCATTCTGTATCAGAGATGTGAGATGAAGAAGTGTTACAATTATACACATAAATGCTTCTAAGATGTGAAACTTTTGTGACAGTGATTTTAGCCCCAAGAACATCAAGGTTATTTTGGGGATTCTCGAAGTTTCTATGGCATAGATGCAGGAGGAGAAATGGAAGGGCTAGTGGCTGTTAAAGACCTTTATCCGTGCCACAGCAGTCTGATGTTCTCACGCAACTGCTGAAATAAGTAGAAAGAGTTTTCTAAGGCATGACTAATTATGAGTGAAGCTGGTTAAAAAGCAAAGTTATGTTCAAATTATGTTTTGTGCCTTGAGTATCTTTTGTCTTTTACCTTTGGGTAAAAGTACCTTTTTGGTGTTCTTTGTTTGGTTCTCTTTTGGAGCATAAGCAAATTAAAGGAGGCGGGTTAAGCATGATTTTGGTACCTAACTAAACTAAAAAAACCACACAATCCCCTCATCCCGCTGCAATGATCTAAGAAAAGGTCCAATATAATGACCTTTATTTCAGCATCTATTCAGGACAAAATTAATTTGTTTTTCAGAATCCAGAATGTTGATAATGAACAGATTAGTAAGGAACAAGGTAATTATTTAGAGTGCAGGATTTGGGGAAAGATAATGGGCAAGGTGATGAGGGCAGATGGACGGGACTTCTACACTGTCAGTCATAATCTTCTTTGTTGGTAGTGGATTAAGAGTTTAAACTAAATAGAGACGACTCAGCATGGTTTATAACCCTCAAGGTGAAAGTCCTTTTCTGAGTTTCAGACTAAAGATACTCAGTCTTCATTCATGCCCACTGCAGGGAAAAAGTAGGTTTATAATTTTGACGAACACTGGACAGCCCACTCCTTAAAAGTGCTTGTGAGTAATTTGATTATTACTGCTTGCCGTGCAGTATCTCAGAGCCCGGGGGAAGGAAGGGGCTCACCAGCTTGATCAGTTTCTCACAGCTTTCCCTAAGGTACATCCTCTGCCCCTTGGTTATCTCTCATTTTTTGCACTCTCACATTACTTTTTAAAACTGAGTTATTAAAAATAAAGTTAGAAATCTTGTTTGCTTTTCCCCAACAGCATTTCCAAGCTTTTCTGGACTGCTTTAAAAGGCATACAGTTATGATATGTTATGGTGATGACAACTGCAACCACACTATGGTCTGCATGTTTTTAACAGTGATCTCAGGTAATTTCTACTGGTTTATTACTTCTGGGGTTTTTTTTGTGGTTTTTTTTTTTTTTTTACTATTAGTGCTTTCTTTCTACAGATTACAATGTTTTTCATTAGAACGCAAATGTTTATCCATTTCTTTTTTACTACAACACGTCATGTTTACTCAGACATTAGACACTGCCCATATGGTAGTTTAGGCAGCCAGCATCTCCCAAAGGTACTATGTGCTAACCCATCTAGGGTAAAAAGGTATTTGAAATCCGACACCTTTTCCCAAGAAAATTCTTCTCATAGCTAAAGGCAAATGTTCCCATTTTGCCTGTTTTCAGCTACTTTGGCCTTATCCAGAAATAAACAAATCTAGCAGGCTGAAGAGAAAAAGAAGTTGAAGTACATGCATCAGTTTGAGTGTTACCCTAACCCTGAGCTCATCCTGGAGACTGTGTCCTAGGTAATGCCTATCCTTGGACACTCTGTAAGTTCACTTTCTTTGACTCCTTGTTGACAAACCAGATCTTTGGTGAATGTTCCTTTCTTAAAAGTGAGAGTAGTGAAGATAAATGCAATTATACAATTATTTACCCAGGTATGAGACTAAACACATCTGTAAGGTTAGATTTTTGTTTACTTGTCCCCCATGCAGTCTGCACAGAAAAGTGAGTGCCCCACCATGCTGGTTTCATTGTGCTGTACTCACAGTTCTTTCCTCACTGCTCACCCTCCTTGAGTGTCTGAAGGATGGTGTTGATTACATTCGTTTAAACAAAGAAAAGTCTGCCAAGGTGAGCTAAAACTCCTTCACCTGAATGCTTGCACTTTCTAGGATCAAGGATTTGTTCAAACTTCTTAGAATTCAAAACGTTTCAGAAATAACTCAATGTCAAGAATGACATATGTCCTGTTTTTATTTTAAAAATACGTTCTTTGGAGCCGCTTTATGGATCTTGGTTTGGGTCATATCATTGGGTATTAATTTGATTTTTAAGCAGAAATTTAATATTGAAACACTCATATTAGACAATGCTTCGTGTGCTTACAGACACCTCGAACACACGTCCATGTTCTCTGATCAGTTCCCTGATTACATTCTGGTAGCTTTCATAAGTCTCATAAAACTGGAAATTTTTGTAAATCTCAACCTTTTTTTTTGTTATTGTCATTATTTCTGTGTAGGAGACATCATCTGACTGGTACACATCAGACATCCTTGCAAAGGGCACAAACTAGCTGCAGGTTCTCTGTGTGCACAGCTGTTCAGTATCAGTTTCCTACAACACTCAAATTTGGTGTTTAACCGGTACCCAAGTTCTCAGGTGCTTAATTGTTGCAAGCTGTAGCAAGACATCTGTATGAAGTGTGGATCCACCTCCAAAAATCTATCAAGTGAGACACTCTGAACATGTGGCTGGAGCAGGCCCAAATTTATTACAGGAGAGTCTTTGCTGCTGGGGCTCCTCTGTAAATGCATGCATTAATTTGTTTACTTTTTTCCTATTATCATGTGACTATCATAAGAATTTCACTGTCGCATTGAAATCCCCTCTTTTTTTTTTTTTCCCTGAATGTTGTTGCGGCAGTATTCCTCAGTATTGTGTTAAAAACCTTTCCTTTCTAAAAACCGAGCCCAAACACAAACAGAAACTGATCAACCAAAGACCACCAAGCTGATGCTGAGCGTTTTCTGTTGTGTCATCCCCTTGAAAATCAACTATATTGTTGCAGCTTTACCTTTCAATAGGGATTAAAAAATAAATAATCTTATAACCAAAACAATATTACACCATTTATATAGAAGATTGCAGAAAGGCTATATCTTTCACTCAGGGCTCATAATCAAGTCTTTTTCTGCGTAGTTCAGAGTGGTTAAACAGCTGAAAGTCATAAAAGAACAGGGAGGGTTTTAAGATGTGGAGAAATTTAATTTGTACCATTGTTTAAAAGTAAGTCCATCTAATTTTCTTAGAATTTGATGTTAAGCCCAAAAATAGAGAAAAGTAGCCACAGAGTGGCAAAGAAAATAGTAGTCTAATGTGATTCTGGGTGTAAGAAAATTCAGAAAATGTATGTGTTGTGCATGAGAAGGCTAATTTATTATACACTTTTCACCTTTGAAAATAGAAACTTAAATTTCAGAAGAAAATTATGTTCTTCCTTTTCATTTATCACAGTCAGAGCAAAGCTTGCCCCCGAATGCTTAGAGGATATCACTGTCTGAAGAAATTCTCTCATAAAGGAAGTTGGCATGGAGATGAATGCAGACTGTGACAGGGCCTGCATTTTTTCAGTGTCTGTAACACCTATGAGCAATAACTACCAGTCAACACTGCCTTTAATTTTTGCAGATTTTTATATTTGGATTTTTTTTTTCCTTAATTTGGAGTCAAAATTGAATACATGAGGTCATACCTTTTGAAACAGGGGCAAGTTGAACATAGTGAACATTTTCTTTCACTTGTGTTTCTCTTATTTGCTATTTACTCCTGGAACATTATTTATAGATAGGTTTTTCTCGCACTAGAATTTTGATTTTGAAAATTCTGAAATTCAAGTCGCACAGGTTACGTAAAATTCAGTCTGGGAGCGGGTGTCATGATATTTTAGTTCTGCTTGCACCAGGGGAACCATACTGTTTTAAACACCACTGGGAATCATTTTGATGCGAACCAGTTATCAAGGAGGCAATTGGGAGACATATCAAGTGATGTGCAAGCTTTGTGCACTGGAAACACCCTGGTCACCCAGTAGTTAGTTCAACAGGTAGTTTACAGTTTGATTCTTTTCTTGTGTAATCTGCAGTATGCTGCTAAAACTAGCAGATGTTCACTCTAGGGATGATTGCACTTCATTTGTGAACAAAGTGATTCCCTTGTGGATCATGACAAGGTATATTGTCTGTCATAACTTGAAACTCAAGCAAGTCCAACAGATGTAAAATTGACTTGAATAATCAAAACAGAACTTGACCTACGTGTTCCCAATATCAAATTTTATAAAACATTTATGATCCATGCAAATGAAGACAACTCATGTATATTGATGCAATGCAATTATTCTAATTATCTTTGCATATGGCATAGTAAATATTGATACTTTTAATAAAATTAAAGCATGATGGAATTGAATATTCATAATTTAGCTCACAGTACATTACAGATGTTTTACACTGAAAATTAATGCTGTGTGAAGTTATATATAACTTTGATAAGCTTTAATTTGGCTGTTTGTTTTATCTACAGTATGCTTAGTCTGTCCTTGATATCACCTTCTGGCAAAAAATAAAGCTATCTATGAGGTTTTCCATTAAAAAAAATGCATCAAGAACAGTAAATGAAAAGAGCTTAAATTGTTCTGATATAGAAGACCACATGAATTTTAAAAACTTTACACTTGTTTCACCACTGGAATTAAAAAAATATATTTGAATGTTTCACTCTCTCTACTACAGTTGATTTTTCCTGCCCACTGGTTTAGTACGTTTTCAGTATTGCAACTTTCTATTCATTCTTGATATCCTCCTCCTCTCTTTTTGAACCTTCCAGATTTCTAGAGTTGAAATTGAAAGATCCTGTGCAGAGTCCCAAGCCTCTGGCAGAACTTCAGTCCTTATGCATTTGAGGTATCACCTCTTGAATCTGGCTGGCACCTCAGATTTAGTCTTTCTATGGATGTAGAACTACCTTCTTTTGAATTTCTCTTTATTGCCTCATTTCTCTTGAATTATTGTCATTCTCAGGGCTGCATTTAGACTTCTGGTCTATTTTTGTCTCATCTTCACTCTGACAATTGGCTCTTGTCTTCTTCAGCTCAACTTCAGCAAGTTGCCATTGCTCTCTCTTCTCTTTTCCATGCTTCTCTTCTCTTTCCAGTGCTTCTCTTTTCAGTGTTTCTCTTCTTCTTTCAATTCTCTTCTCAATCCTTCTTGTTTTCTGAGCTAGTGAAAAAGAATTATAAGTTTAAAAAATACTTTTAGAAGGAGGATTCATTCATCTTAAAACTAATTAATTTCATCCCCTTTCCATGACTGTTTATTTTCCTTGGAACACAAGCAAGAAAGTCCAAGAAGACTTCATGGGTCCCCATTTCTTTTGCTTTGGTGGGTGGCCCCAGGCTGTTGCTGCAAGGCTTGCGTTTATTTTGTTTCCCCTTGCAGAAGCAGTTTTATATAGAAGAGCTGTGTCTTAGCATGATCTGTTCTCTAGAGATAAGTGTCCTGAGTTTTTTTAATTTTTGGCATTTGTTTGTTTTCTTCCTGCTCTAGACCAGACATGTTTGGAATCATATATTAATACAGCTGCAATAGAATTTCAGGTCTTTTGAGCTCCTGTATAACTAATTTTGCTTTCAAGATCAACTACTAACTGGTTCATATATTTTAACTATATAAATTCATTATATGCACTCAAAATTCAGCATATATAAATTAATTTAAACTAAGGAAATTAAGGATGTGCTGTTTTGTAGTCCTTTTCATTCTTCAGGCAAAGGTATTTTACAAACAAATGCTAAATGCAAAGGAATTAAAATAGAAATAAAAAATTAAAAATAGTCTTCAGGGAAACCCTCAAGTATACCTTAAATTACATTGATTAAGGCATATTTCAGCTTGAGATAAATAAACGAAGAGTAAATCTAATTTAACAGGGTATAAAGCTCACAGATTTATGCTCAGAGTACATTTAAGAAAAGTTTATCTCCAAGTGTTCCTCAGTTTTGCACATCAAGCCCCCAGGTTCATATTTTCTGGATGCCTGATTGCATTATCTGTGCCTAGCACAAAAGTACTGACCTCAAATTCTTGTTTAAGTGACCATCTAAGACTCCTTCTTTAAAATGAGTCACAAGCATGGACAGGATCCTTTTCTCTAGGGTAACATAAGTTATGCTGCCATAATTACAAATTCTTCATTTTAAAATAGTTTCCTGCTAAACTTAAAACACATATTCAAAGAAATAATGTAAGACTGGATTAATTCATGGATAACCTTGAATCATCAGCTGCTGCAAAAATATTTTAAATTGCATGAGGCAATGATGAGGCGGATACAGGTGGAAGAGAGGGGAAATGTGGCTTTTTTTTTTTTTTCTTAAACATTAATTTTTAAAGCTCATCTTTCTAGTTCATCTAGTAGAACCATAAATACTTTTATTTAGTGAATTATGGCCTACCACTTGTTTAAGAAAAATTTCACTAATATTCTCACACTCCACCTAGCACTAACTAGCACACTAGAAAAGCCTCGACAACACCAAAACCCAAAAATCCAATAACAAACTTTCAAAATTGATAGCATTAACACCTGGTTAGCAGTCAGTTTAGAAAAATGTAAAATCAAATTATCAAACACAAAATATAGTTAGCAAAGTAACATTGATATCTTTGCAGTCTCAGAAATGCTATTAAAATTACAAGCACTGATGGTGTTTTGAGGTAGTAAATCTGTTCTGGAAAGTGTTTATTCTTGACCTTCACAGTGCTGCAGCCGAATTAACAGAAGACATTTATGAGGTTGTTTGAGTGATCAGGATGCTGATTATGGGTGATCCATGTATGATATACAGTTTCCGTAAACATCTTCAAATCACTCATTGCTCAGCTATACAGTTTTTATAGAAAGCAGAATGTTTGCAGCTCTCAAGCTTCATTTGAGTCGATGTAGTTTAATTGTTCTTATCTCTAGCTAGAATCTGACTTTTTGTTCCAGTCACAGTCTCATCTGCTGAGGCACTGTGATAGGTCCCTGAATTTGTAATATACATCAATTTCAAATTAATTTTTTTTTATACTTTTTTATTTTGTATTCTGAGTTCAATCCATGCTTCTTATGTTTTTAAATTCTAAGGGAAAAGATCCTCCTCCAGCTAAAGCACAGAATTTTTCAGCAAGAAAAATGCTTTCTTTTGCAACAAGTGCTTACATTTCTGGCAGGGTTCTAGGTTGTGAATCCCCAGTGGAGAAATAAAACACTTTAACTCTGTGTTTCCTTTGGCTGGATTAACCAGGCCTTGATCTCTCCTCTGAGAGCTTCTGGCTACAGTCAAATAATGTAGTCTGCTTTCTTTTCCTTTCTTTCCTTTCCAACACGTGGAGGAGCAGGTTAGGCTACTCACACTACTCACTCCTTGCCAGCTGCTAATATAAAGTGGTATTGCTCTCTAAGGAGACTTGTTTTACATGTGTTTTTCCAGCGATCAGAATAAATTCTTCCCCTCTCTTAAAGTTCTCTTACAGTCTTGCAGTTGTTCTGTACAGCCACGATTTAGTTTTTACCTCTTTTATTCCGCCCTTCGTGCATACACATCTTTCAAAGCGGGCAACACAAAGACCTCCTCAACAGCAGCTCTCGATCCTTAGTTCATTCCCCACTATTTCTCACCAGACTGCGGAGCAGTTCTCCCTCAGTACCCTCGATTTCCACACAAAAGCCGATCAGCCCTGCAGCAGAATGCCCACACGGCGGGAGAAGCGCTGCTCTTTGCCGTCCCCCTGCTGAAACATGACATGCACTTGTGAGGTGGTAAAACACTGCAGTAAAGCAACACGAAATTAGATTCAGCAATTCAAACACCTGGAATATCCTTTCCATTCTAACACATTTCACTTCCCACCTTTTAGGTTAAGATGCAATTTTTTCTCTGGCCTTCTCTGTGTCTGTATGCATATATATGCTTCCTGAGCACTCATGGTAAAGCAAGGGAACTCTGCAAGCAGGCAAATCTAAGTCTAATTAGGGACTATAGTAACAAAAAAACAACCAAAAATCAAATCTTTGATTTTGTAGTGAGTATCTGATCACTATACACAGTTTAAAGGGGACCATTTGCAAAATTTTCAAGCATTTCACTTACAGAAACTAGTATTTTTCTCAAAGTCATTTTGAAGTTCAGCTAAATGTGCACACTGAAGCCCTTCAAGTCTGAAGCAGTCAGAAGAGAATTGTAGTAAAAACTTGTATTTCTATCTTGCCACAGATATATTAAGTGCTAAATGCAACAATAATGGAGAGGTCAACAAATAATAGATACACAAGGTAAAGTTTTTTCATCATGGTTTCTCTATGGAAAAAAAATTCTTATCTGGCCCTTCAAATTCTCCCAAGGAAATAATAATGGGTATGCTAAAGTTGCAACATCAATGAACGCAAAACTGATATCCACAGACACTAAGAAACTGTATTCACAGGTGACTTAAACTGCATTAAAAACAAATCCAAAACTACTTTTAAAATTCTTATTAGACCTATATGTAGATGTACTCAAAAAGAACTGAATAACCCTAGTTCTTGAGCAGTCCTGTCATTGTTTTTACTGTGTTTTCCACACCTTGAGCTGCTTTCAGTGACTAAGGGGTTAAGTGTATGTATTGATCCAGCAGTGCTGGAGGGGAGGAATCATAGTGTGAGATTTGCAACTACTGTTTAATCTACTTTGAAAATTAAATTTGATGGAATTTAATGCCTCCATTTTAAACTGGAAACTTCATCTGAGTAAATAAACTCGTATTTTTTACAGATTACATCACTTGTTAAGTGTCATGCTGCAAATTTGGATTTATTCTGTTTTGTTTAAACAACAGTTTAATTATTTTATGCAAACAAACTTGCTTACAATGGAGAAACACAGAATACTGAACAAAGAAAGTCCTTTTTCAAACTAGGAAAACAGACCCAAGGTTCTGTTTTCTGCTTCTCACTCAGACCTTGGGCTACAAATTATTCTGTGACTGCTTATTTAAGAATTTTTGCTCTAGACTGCATGCAATAAAAAACTGTGTAAAAATAAGCAAAGAAACTATAAACAAAACCAGCAAAAAAACCCCACGATAGCAACTTAAACATTACAGAAAAAGCTGATCTAAGGAAAGTTCACCATCCAGAAAACATATATATACTTATAAAACTGTGAACTCTGTTGGTATTTAATCATGACTGCCTTTATGGTCAAGAAATGGCAAAAGAGCAATAATGTATCTAGCACTTCTAAAACTTCATACACTTCCAAATAGATAAACCTGAAAAAAAAAGTGGATTGAAACTCGTGCCTTTGTTTAAAATGAATTGGATTACCTCATAGAAAAATGATAATCAGATTACCAAACATTTAAATCTCAGTGAATCAGATTTTCCTCTTTGGGCTGATGGGAGGGACAGTTCACCTTGAAAACCAGAAAATTTTACAGCTCTTTCTTGATGATAAAGCAGCAAAGAGAACTGATGTGACAGCTCAGTCTAACAGAAGCAAATTAGTTTATTCCCCTCTGTAACACCTAGTAGGAAGCAATACAGTGTCTGCCGGTGAACTGAATCACTTTATCAGGGCTTTTACATTTACTAAGCTTAAAAGCCACCATGCATTAGATATCAATCTTCTCTGTATTGCAATATAAGCACACACACAAACACAAAAAGAAGTTCAACTTATTGTTCCACTCTTGTTTTACATCAGCCATCAAAATAATCCAGAAATTCTTTCCTGGATTTCTTAATCCATCAAATATCATGATAATACATTCAGACCTTTGTCATGATATGCAAAACTAACATAATTTCTTCTTAGTAGAAAATGAAATATTCAGACCTTATTTTCATTTTTGCTGGAATGGAATCAATTTATTTTAAAATAAATTATTGGAGCAACATTCTTGAAAATGTTTATCAGTCACAAGAATATAATTCCTGCCAGCAATGGTTCTTTAGAGTGATTCAGTGTCAGTGATGCTGGCTAAAATGCTCAGAAGAGACTGACTTTTCTTTTTCCTTTTTCCTTTTTCCTTTCCTTTCCTTTTCTTTCCTTTCCTTTCCTTTCCTTTTCTTTTCCCGGATAGAATATTGCGTGACAAAGTCCTGGGGGACCAAAGGGCCTGGGGGAGCAATTATCACCACATTTCTTACACTTGGTCTTTTTTCCTCCCCTGTTGGTTTCACACTGTTCTGCCTATTTATTTTGTTACTTAAGAAGCTTTCTAGACAAGAAGCACGTTGTTTTCCGGGACTGGAAAATGCTTTAATACTGCAGGTACTATTACAACATACAATTACCATTATGAATAACAGAATCTTATCTAATAACAGTAATCTGCAGAGGCTCTTAAACTCGTGGAGCTACTTAAAGTACTTTTCAAAATACACAAAATCGAATAAAAGTGAAATTTCTCTCAGAAAAAGTGACTCATTTTTGTATAAATTGTAAAGTGAATTTTTTTGGTTTAGTCTCACAAAATCTCAATGCCTGCCTGTTCTGACCCCCTAGAATTCTGATGTTGAATCTAGAGAGCTTTTCCAGATATAAATTGGATACCATTTTTAAAGCAGGGAAAAGAAAGAATTCAGGGTTTGTTTCATGGCATTCTTCAGGCAGGAAAACCTATTCCTTTCTTACAGACGTTGCATAAAACATGAATGCATTCTTTCCACTTCATCCCATTGAGATCAGATGGAGAGATTTGCCCCAGAGCAGCCCTAGTTCTTCAGACTGTTTTGCTTGTTATGCAGGGGGTACATTTCTATGTTGTTTTTCACGACGCTACTTCAATTTGGCAGGTAGGTGGTATTTCCGCGCGTCCAAAAATGTATCACACAATGCAACAATGTTTCACACAATAGTCAGGAAGCTAATTTAATGCTAGCCACTTTCAAGTGAGTGATTTTTTTAATCACTCCTCCCCGTGTTTACTGTGGTTCAAACTGTATTTTTACGAGCTTCAAATGGGTATTTTGGGGATATATTTTATAGCCAGAAAATTCTGATACCTGGTAGCCTATTCAGTCCACAAATTGTGAGAATCAGGCAGTTCTTTCAACCTACATGTTTCCTGCTAAGTCACTTGGCTTTTTGTATGAACAGGGCTTTTCTCTCTGCCTATAACAATCTTTAATCTCCTTCTGCTCAGAAATCGTATCTCCTCCAGTTTATTTTTAATATCAACAATAATACCTATAGATTTTCTCATCATCCAATTTACCACAGTCGACACACCAACAATTCATAGCATAGGTCTCAATTTTCTCTTCAAAGCAGCACGCTTTACTCATGTACATTCATTCACCTGGCCCCCACAGTGGAAAGAGTAGCAAGAATCATCCAATATCTCCAAGTGCTCACCTGGAAGACCCATTTTCTCTTCTTCATGAAAGGAACAAATAAGACCTAAAAAATCAAGGGAAGAATAATCTATAGGATAAACAAGAAAATCAAGACCACGGAATTCCTTAGTCAAATGATTTTATGATGTTGTCAGTGAATTTTTCCATGTTCCACAAAGTAAAACAAACCATTAATTCCATGTGCTTTCCTAAAACCATTATTTCCATGTGCTTGTATATTTGGTGTAAGATGCAAAGACTACTTTGAGAGAAGACATAAAAAAGAGTCTGAGCTTTCCTGCTACTGACCTATTTTGCCTAAACAGCACTGTGAAATTTTTTAAATTTTTATTTTTGAAATTTAAGAGTGATTACAACCATCTGGATCTTTATCTGGAGAATGAATTCAAGCGTGTCCACGTTAACCAATGGAAATAAACTTCCAAGTCACTTTACCTGTAAATTATTTTTTCCTTTTCTTTTCTTTTCTTTTTTTTTTTTTTTTAATATAGTTTGGCTCTTATTCTGAAGCATCTAGTCCTTTGTAGAGTTACACATTAAAAAATCCCAGGTTTTTCACTCAGAGTCCTGGGTGTTACCCTGGAGTCAAATACTTTCTGAAGCTAAATTTGGCAATCCTTTGTGTGTCCCCAAAGTCCCAAGTGGGATCTAATCCAAAGTGCCTGACAAGATAAAAGCATGAAATCTGTCTTCTAAAAACCACACATTACCATTTTGTCTTCTTACGTATAACTATAGCTCTCACAGGTAGGGCATTCTAGCCAAAAAGTAATAAGGTAAATTAGGTTGCCTTCCTTGGGAAGATCACTTAAACCCCACTTGAAATTATAGTAATCTGAACAGTAAAGATAGTTGATATGAACTAAATCAGTGTTGCCTTGTCAATGAGAAAGCTTCACAGAAAATATGATGGTTGTATTTATGAAGAAAATGTATATTTCCCTAAAGATTTTCTACCATTCTTCATAAATTCCTTTTATATTCTGTCCATGAAAAAAAAAATCTTATCTATAGAGGTAGATTCAGTTAATGAATAAAAAAAAAAAATTCAAAGCAAAAAACCCACAGTAAAAGAAATTAATAATAATAAAAAAAGAAAAAGTAAGAAGAGAAGAGAAGAGAAGAGAACTAATATTGTGCTGAAACATTGCAAACTAATGAAATATTTTACCTGGGTTCACAGTATGCTAGCTGAGCACAGAAAAAAATAAAGATTAATATCTATCCATTAGAATTTTTGAGCGTAATATTTAACCTTTTATTGCTTTTGTTGTGCTGTGGAAGGCTGGCTATTTCCCTCAGTGACCAAACACAAAAGAGAGGGTGTTCTAAACAATGTTATCTGAATTTGATCACTTTTCTCATCACAAAATTAAAGGCAGATATATTTGTGTTATCATTACCCAGGCAAAGACATCAGTGTTATAAAACTGAGGATACAGTGAGAGTCCTAAAAGTCTCTAGGTAGATGTGTACATCTAGGTAGCTGAGAGATAAGAAAAAGTCCCAGTTTCAGATGAAAGTTTCTGCTTTTGTAGTGTATCTGTTCCTGTGGTTTATTAAAGAATCAAAGCTTTCATTTATAACTTATTTTGAAAACCTCTTTGAAAGCTACTTGAGGACAGAAAGAGGGTGGATGTGAAAGAAAAGGGGAGAAACATTACTGGGAAAGATTTTACAAACCGTTGCTTGCTAACAGGTTAAATGATCATGCTACTTGTTTTGTGTGCTGATAAAATGTCATCGAACAGATCTTTACTGGCTTAAAAAGCGATTCTCAAATGACACAGGAAAAAAAATGACATCTTTAGTTTTGTGTGTAAAGCTTCCTCCCAACAGGTTATTGCATTTATTAAGGATTACAAAATCAGAGCAGTTTAGGAAAACAACCAAAGAAAGAATTCAAGGGATAAGTGGAACCAATCTCAATAGAATTCACAGTAGAGTGCAGAAGAAATTAGCTAGGGTAACCTCTACCTCACTAGGAATTATTTTTCAAAGCTTTAGCAGGTTACTGAATTTTCCAGTTTTAGAAACTGTGAAAAAAGAACTGTAAACCACTTAAATATTCAAGCTGAGGGAAATGGAGAAGAAATTGCTCAAAAGTAGTTATTAGTGGCTCCCTGACAAATGATAACTATCCTAAAAAGGACAGAATATAACTTTCAAATATTTATACTGTACTGGGAAAGAAGGGGAGTCCACCTTTGAAAACCAGATTAAAATTTTATAGTTTCTCTTTTTTTAATATTTCTTCTGACCCTCTGCCAAGTCAAAACTGAAACTCAAAAGAACGCCCAAAAAACAAAGCACCGAATAAAAACCAACCAAACATACATACAAACAAACAAAAATACAACCTGAGGAAAAGAAAAGAAAACACTAAGTAGTCTGTTTAAAATACAGTAACACAGGAGTAGAGGAAGGGGAAACAAATTCACAATTAACATCACTACCCCATTCCACCAAAGTTACCTGTCAAAAATGGAAGGAAGCAACAACTACCAGCAGAACTATCAGTCTGCTTGGCACTAGTTATGTGGCAGCTGGTTCAGAAACAAAACTATTTCTGCCACCACATTTCTAGACAATCTAGAAAAGCTGAGAGGAGTCTAGAGAAGAGCTATGTGGGAGAAAAGCATCTAGAAAATATAGTACATCTATAGGTTTTGATATTCCCTACTGGGGAAAATGGTTACATATAGTTAGCTAAACTCCTAATTAAAAAAAAAAAACCCCGTAGTTTGATAAACTGAAAAAAACCCTAACAATAGATAGAAATAAATACTGAGATCAACTCAGAGTTTGTAGAGACACTTTCACTGTAAGTGCTTAAAGAGAAAGAATAAACTTTTATTTTTAAATCTGTTTCCAATGAAAACATCATTCTGCTTCCCAGCTGGTGAAATCTTGATTCTCCCTAACAGTTCTAAACCTAAAACTCTATTTTTGATTTAGTGAATTGGGAGATAAATGAGTTTAACACCCCATGTTTTTGGAAGCCTAATAAATGAGAACAGAAGAGATAATGAGACCTAGTTCTTACTCAAAAACCTAGAAAGAAAAGAGGTTACATCTATCTACTATCAAGAAAGCTTACACACCCCAAGCAACTGTTGTGGAAAACAGAATTTTCTAGGCTTTTAACAACCAAGCATGTATTTCTGAAGGTTTCAGCATGAGCATCTGTGGTATGTTACACGACAATTTGAATATATTTAAACCAGCCAGCAATTAACAAATAAAGTTATTTCACATTGGTAGACTAAAAATCAGTCTATTACCTAAGTAAACAATATTGTTAATAAATTTTAGCTTTTAGTTATAATCCAAGTTTTACAAAGGGGGAAGAACTCCTTCCTATAGGTCAAATATTTGTTGATAAAGCAAGATTTAGTTGTGTTCAGTGTTCTAGTAAATGGAGGAATAAATCTGAAAGAAGCAAATAGGGTGCTTTAGATTAATAAGATCTGATCATGACTTTTTTCAAGGTCAGTCACTTTGGAACCTATGGGTGGCAGCAGTAATTTATACATAAACTAAATCAATTCAGAAGCTGGTTTCTACCAAATATGGAATGGCTTTACACAACTTGAGTTGCTTAGCAGGGTGAACATTTACTTTTTTTCCAGAAGAAAGTGCCTTTGAATGGTGAAAGCTGCTCATAAAAGGGACGACAGAAGGAATACTTACAGTCTTCCAGCCTTCTGCTTTCTTATCCTGTTGAGGGCTTGTCCATGAGACAGGTCTACAGGAATTCAGGTTGGACACTTTTAAAATACTTACATAAAAGCTTTGGGCATGAGCTGGGGGAAAACTAGCAAGTCATTAAATGAAAAAACAGCTTTTATGTGGTATCCGCCTGCATTAAAGTCAGAAAACTATAACACCTGTGGCCTAAAAACCAAGTACAGACAAATACCCAGCTTTGTACTACTCACCATGCCCTCTGCAACTGTTGTAAAAAAGGTTATCAACACGAGATACGAACAAATGAGGATTTTTTAGGTTACCTAGCATGTAATATCTGACAGAGAGAACGCCCTGATGTCAAACGGACTACAGATTGATCTGTCAAGATCACATGAGAAGGAATTTAAAATATTTTCAGTCCACATAACACTTCAATGCTTCAGTAAATGAGAGTAATAAAGTATTTGGATATTTTCTGGTTAAATTTTATTTTTACGTTGGAATTATTTCTCTTGAATTTTTATGTGCACACATTTGACTTCATACTTTATGAACATTCCATCTGTAATCTCTCAAATGTTTCGAAAGGCACATTTATGGATCCACATACTGCAATCTAACACTTTACATCCTATTGTCATCAATTAGCGTGCAGCTTTTCAAAAGGGGTAATATAATATAATATAATATAATCAAAAAGAATATTTCAATTGGAAGGAACCTGCAACAATCATCCAGTCCTACTGCCTGGGCACTTCAGGGCTGATCAAAAATCAAAGAAAATTATTAAGGTCTTTGGCCAAATGCCTCCAAAACACTGACAAGCTCACGGAATGAATCACCTCTTTAGGAAATATTCCAGGGTTTGACCACCCTCTCAGTAAAGAAATGCTTTCTAATGTCCAGTCTAAACCTTCCCAGGCACAGCTTTGAACCATTCCCACACATCCTACCAGTGGATAGCAGGGAGAAGGACTCAGCACCTTCCATGCCACGTTTCCTCCTCAGGAAGTTGTAGAGAGCAGTGAGGTCACCCCTCAGACTCTTCTCTCCAAGCTAGACAGAACCAGAGTCCCTAGCTTCTCATCCTAGAACATGCCTTCCAGCCCTGTCACCAACTTTGATAGCTTCTCTGGACATACCCAAGGACTTTCACATCCTTCTTGACATATGGGGCCCAGAACTGCACACAGCACTCAGGATAAGACCCCACAAGGCTGAATGCAGTGGGACAGTCACTTGTGATGGTTGTCTGGTAGAGCTGAGCTTGATGCACCCCAGAGTGGGGTTTTACCCTCTGGTTTCCCTTCATATCAAGCTGCTGCTGACCAGCACCCCCAGATCCCTCTCCGCAGGGCTTCTCTCCAGCCACTCTACTGATTTATTCTCATTCCTGAGGTTACTCTGCCCCAGGTGCGCACAATCCATCATTTGGGCTTCTTATATTTCATGCCACTGATGGTGTCTGCTGCTGCAATCTAAAGCTGTTAAGTGGGTGGTAAGTTCAACATTTCCCAAAATAGAATGTGAGACCTTAAGGTGGCTATTAGTTCACACGGTTTTACGGAACTGATTATAGCTGAAAGGGTTCTTAACTCTAAATATTAGCCAGGGATTCCAACCTAAATTTAAAGCAGCTTGAAGCTGATAGGGTGAAGCAAGAGAAAAAGGAATTGGGGGTAGGAAAGACAAGACGAAGGAAAAACAGACTAAGGTCTGAAACTGGTTTGAATTTTTTCAAATATTTTTTTCCCTCCTCTAGCTTTTTCAAATTACAACTCAGTTATCAACAAAGGTTTTAAGTATGTGGAGAAAAAGGTGTTATCTTTGCATGTTCTTTTGATGTCATTCTGCGTTTTTTAAAAAAAACGTGCATCTAAACATTTTACTACTTCTTTCTTTCATCTCAGTAGGTATGCCTTTATTTTCAAAGGTTCATAAAATACTTTGATACACCACATAGGCTAAACTACTCAGCTTTATACATGTCATTAGAAACGCATATTTCCGTGGACAACCTCCAACATATTTGCTGATATCAAACACTTCCTTTTTAAAATGGAAATGTCTAGGCAAATGGCAATTCTCTGTACTGTTTTTGTTTAGGGGAAACTTCTATGAAACTTGAAGAGTTTTAAGGAAAATAGCAAATCTGTCACTTTCCTCATGTGACTAATTTTAAAATAGAGATTGATTAATTTTGTGACCATGGAATAATTTGAAATTGTACCTAGAATTTTAAATAGAAAGCACTTTCTCATTTTTCAAGCAGAATAAGTAAATAGGCTGGCTGATATTGCTATGAGGATGAAAATGTGTTAGTCATTTCGGGGCTATTTGAACTCTGCAGCAAACACCAAAGGAAAACTTATTTTTCATTAAACTGTCAGAAATTAAAAATGTATTTCAAAAGTAAACACAACAACAATCAAACTTACTAAGTCAGGTGTGGAATCACAAATTTTTGAATTCTATGCCTTCAGAGTTTCCTCTGAATCAAAGCAGAATAAGAAGGAATTTTTTTCCCATGCAGTACAGGATGAGTGGTTGCATGAGCTAAATGTGCAGTGGCAGTAATTAAAGGGCTGCCCTACTCTGTTTCCTTGGAGCCGTAGACCAGATACTCCTGTAGGAAGAAACATTTATATATTTATGCACCATACCCTATTTCATTTGACCTTTCCATGCCTGAAAACCCACTGATGAGTTCAGTCTATTAAAAATAAAATCTTAGCGGTCATATCAGAGACAACCTAATTTAATAATTCCTGTTTTCTGTTCACTGTATAGGAAAACTGAAACTAGCTTTTGATTCACTGGGTATCCCAATGTGGCTCACTATTGCTGCTGCTTACACATAATCCATATAAGACTACAAGAAAACTATTATTAGTATGTTATAGCCGTAGTTATAACAATTGAAAAATAGCCTATTTCTTGCAAGAGTTATGTTCAGTGTTTGGGAGTGACACCTTTGTTCTAGGAGTGAGGCAGAGAATACAGAGCTAAAAAGCCTGGTAAGCTATTGGGTAAAAATGGATTCGGGGTGAACTTCACCTTGTATCAACCAGTCAGCTGAATCCGCCAGTGTGCTCGTTATTTCTCCAGAAAACCCACAGGCTGTGCATGTGAAAACACAGCATATCTCCAGTTCTTAGGGCTTAGGTTAAATAAAATTCTACAACATATTCTTAGGTTAAAAAAAAAAAAAAAGAAAGATAAAGGAAAAAAAACACAAGCAAAATCTTACAGAATAATTGTACTGCTGCAGACCTGTCATACACTAAAAACTATCACAGCTCTCAACGTGCTTTATGAAGAAATTCTTCCAAGACACTGCATCTCACCTAATTAGCAGAAAAGGAATCTTCCTATAAATGCTTCTTGTGTACTTATGTTTTATTAACTTGCAAAGTATTTCAGACACATATTTCAGGAAATGTTATTTAACAGCTTCAATTTTAACTATTCAGTGAGGTTTCAACAGTAAAGGTATGATTGCCACAGCAACTAGAAGCATTTCAAGAGAACCTCAGTTCTCAAACTAAACAGTGTTGGTTCTTTTTAAAGACAGCGTATTAAAAGCTAATCTTTAAACAAGTATAATCTGAAATTTGAATAAAATAATAGTCCCAGAAATAAAATTATTGCAACTCTGATTAAGATGTTTCAGGGCAACACACAAATGGTAGTGATTTATCCACTATACGTATTTTCCTTCTGCCTTCAACTCATCAGAATGGAACCATATAGGACTCCTACGCCATGTGGGTGTCCTATCTGAGTAAAGCAATATTGTATGAATCTGCATTGGGTAATACGGCCTCCATCCATTTAAATTCATAAGTCAATTAACAGACTATTTAGCAGGGCAAATTTTTGTGTACAGTGCAAACAAAGCATCAAGATACTTCATGTGTCTCTAGTATTCTATGTCTAACATAGTCCAGTTAGGACAAAATATCATTTTTGTGCAATAATAGGCACCAAATCACAACGTTTAATAATACAGTGGTTTTCAATAATTTCGTAAAATGTGTCAAAGTCAAAAAATATTTTGTATGCGTTTTTAAAAAAAAATTTCTAGGAAGTGAGACAATTGTTTTTTGGTATAGATTTACAATGTATAACACAGACGAATTTCTGTAACCTGTTGTTTTTTACAGAGCTTCTGTTTAATAGGTTTATCTATTTCTATAGTAACTCTCATGGTATGTGATCTACTCTACCCAGACTCATGTTGTAACTTTGTACAGGAGAGAAGTTTTTCTCTGCAAACCAACAGATGTTGATGTTATGTTACACTAAAAATACAGAACACCATGACAAATTTGTGTTACCAAAATGTAACTATTTGTCATAAAGAATTTTTTCTTGAATAAGCACTTTTTTTTCCCCCTTTATACTGCTGTATTTCCTCAGCAGTTTGAATTGAAAAATCTGTAATGGTAGAGTCACCAGAAAGAAATTAATAAAAGCTGCAATTAGAGTCTAGATCTGTTTTGTTGTCTTTGAAGCAAAACTATTCCCTCTTTTCAGTACTGAAGCTCCAGTAAACATGAATAGAACATGTTTCAGAATTCAAAGAACTAATAATATGCATTCTTCCTTGTCTATATTTAAAAGATGAGAGTTCTTGATGTACAAGATTCTATGGTTATGTCTGAGCATTTTTAAAGCCTGAAAGAGATCTAGTGGCAATTCAGAATATAGAGCGTGATCTCTGAGAAATTAAAACCCTAAGCAAGTAAAAAATTTAGCTACACAAGAATAATACATTAGAATAGTTTATAGTGGTTTGATTTTAAAGCTCAAAGACACTATTTAAGAGAATTTAATTTTTAGTCTTTAGTTGACCAGTATCTATTTCCTTTTTTATAAAAAAATTCTTTTCTGAAGAAAATTGTAATTAGTTAGTAGAAGAAACTCAATACATCTGAAAACACAAAATTATTAATATACTGTGATCCCAAGAGTAATACAGTATTTTAAGAAAATATGAGCTCTGTTGAATGATCTTTTGAAATACATTAGATAATTTTGTTGAAAGAACCGAAAGTTGAAAACTGAGGCTTTGAAAAACATGAAGAAGTGACTCACTGTTGGGAGCCAAAAGTTGCAAATAATATCTTTGAGAAATAAATAAATGAGTCACTTGTAAAACAGGGGAGTGGATGATTTTCTCAATCAAAGCACTGATTGACAAAAGAAAGTGGAAATAATACTCTGGAAATTAAACCTCTGTGCAGTATATATATGTATATGTAAAGTGGGTTGATACATCAATTAAATAATTGAAATCATCATATCCTGTCCTTGAACTTTTATTTCAATTAGTATCCAATTATAAAATTAGTTCTGACTGCAAAAATGTCACTCTTAAAAACATATTAAGTTCAAGAATAGTCTACTGGAAACAGGGCAATATAGTCAATTATTACAAAGGGGATCAAGACAGTTGTCTCAAAATTGGCCACAAAAAAACCTGCATTCTAGTCCAATTTAGGTTGCCCTCTGGAAAACTAGCAAGCTTCAGGGCTCGACACCACTTGTAATTGCAAATGTTTTTACTTGTGTTGGCATAATTCTTTCTTTACACAATTATTGAAAAAACCAACCTCCCCAAACAAGCAAACAATCTACGGTTGTCTCAAATCTGTCGTAACATCCATACTCCTCAGTACAGGAACCCAGTCCTTCTCACTAGAAGGAAACAGAACCTTAGAAATTGGGTTGGTTCTTTTGTTTTTTTAATTAAATTCTGACTTCTATGTGAGAATCCCAAAAATTTTGTCATATTGAATGGCAAAAGAAATACTTCTACTTAAAGTATGTAATGGTCTGCAGTGTCTCCAATTTTGTCTAAAATAATGAATATATAAACCAATGAACTATAATTCTGAATGTAAAGAAAAGCTCTTTAAGCAATATTTATTTTTCTGTGAAGCTTAGTTTTGAAATATCTGTGTTATTTTTGATATTGTGAAACTGTTTGAATCCAGTTTGTTCTAGTTACCAAAAACTTTGAAAAGCATCAAAGACACAATCATAACACCTTGCCTTTTTTCCTAAAAAAATTTTATGAACTTGAAGATCTATGTAGATATATGGAACTATTCAGGAGGAGATACTCAAAGTCAGAAATTTGAAAGAAATTCAAATTTTCGGATTGCTTATGGCAAATGTAAGTATTTCTGTATCACAGTATAATTAAGTCTGGAGGAGACATCTGCACATAATCTAGTCTACCTGCCTACCAAGAGGTGGCTTCAGGAAATCAAACACTATTCCAAATACAAATAATTTTAAAATCCCAAACATTAGTCTTAATTAGAATAAAAACCCTCCAGCTTTACTTACATAGGTGATGATACAAATTTCACACAATCTCTGTTTCTGTAAGAAAAAAACCTCAAAATCCACACAGTCAAGTATGCTATTCAGTCAAGCTGACAAGAGTCTCCATAGGACAACTGGCTATTTCTTCACAGCTCACCTGTTGGACAGCTTTCTGCTCCTTCCTCTACCTGAAGCAGGGCCTCCGAGCATTTAAATGTTCCCAAAACTCTTCTGTGAGTGATCTTTCCTGTTCAAATTCTGTGTTGTGCACCTTTCCCTTTACTGAGTGGCCAAGATCTGAATATGACTTTTACCATCATAACATATATTCTAGCATCTGCTCGGTAACAAAACTATTCGTGTGACAATCCACATACTTCCCTTTCATATTGTTAAGAAGATTACAGAGAGTCATTGCAATGAAGGCATAAGTCAGGTCCACCTTGCAAGAGCTCAGGGTCTATATGCAGGACAGAAGAAAATAAATTAAGTCACTAGGTCTTCAACAATCCACAGTCTCCAATGATGTAATACTAAAATATAACTTAACACACAGAACAAAGAAAGTGTGGCAAGGAAACTTTCCAAGTAAATTCAAAAAACCACAAAAAGCTTTCCAAACCACAGCCACTTGAAAGAATTAACATATTGAAACCTGGAAAATTATAATAGACATTCAGATAATTTTCCTACAATTTCTCATCAGAAACAGTAAATTATCTGTCTTAGCATACTCTGGCTACATTTGCACATGATGGCTCCATGTACAGCTACTACTGATGTTATGAATTCATCTCCAGTTTGAAGGAGTTCAATGCAGAAGAATTTACCTTTATATGAACCCACTCTATACAACGAAACTTATATCCATCAAAGACTGTTAATACTCAAAACAGAAAACAGTACCTTTGGAGCTGGCTATCTAAACTTTTCCACGCACATTTGTTTAGATCTAGTACTCAAGAAAATTTACACCGATTTTTCAAGAGTAGAATCTTGTGAGAAAGAAAATATGGCAATTAATTTAAACCCCATGAAAAACGGTAATTCTACTTTTACAAACTTTGCACTTGTATTTTCCGTGTTATTAAAACTTAAGCAAAATCTGACATCTGAGATTGTTTCACTACGTCTTTTAGAAGTCATAATTTATTGTAACTGAATTTCTTATATGGTTTTGTATCCATCAACTTAATTAATCACCCATCTGTGGAAAAATAGAGCAAATTCAGTGCCAAGATACACAAAATTAAAATCCTTTTTTTCTTTCATTCAGGAAACATGGATTTATTCTCTTTCATTTCCCAAGTTGCAAATAAGACTTCCCTTCTAACTTTTGTTGTTTGTTTAAGGATTAGATATTTAAATTAGTTGTTGGAGAATGAGAACATTTCAGTATTTTATCAGTTAATGATAAATTATTTAACGATAATTTAATTTATTATTTAATGACAGTCTCACTTTTAAAATAGATGAGATACTTATTGAAGTTCATAAATACCTCGGAATTGATGCCAACATGCATCATGTCTTTGAAAACCACAGTCTAATTTAAAAATTTGCAGTCATTGTGAGATGTCGGTCTTACAAATTTGATGAACTATGTCAGTAATAGCAGAACAACCACTGACCCATTAACTACATCAAAAGTCCACATCTATATGCTGTTTCATTAACATTTGGCTCTACAAAAATGCATACAGATAGATTGAAAAGTGGGATTTCCCATCCATTTTTTGGCAATAATTATGTCTCACTCCATACATTTGAGCTTCTTATTCATTTAGAGTCAGTCCATATCAGGTCAACTCAATTTTGATTTCATTAGGGATGAACATACGTCAAACACTGTTGACTGAGTTGAGACTCAGATTTTCAAAGATCCACAAAATCTAAACTACAGTGACCTGAAGTAACACTGATGCTTGTCACCTCAAATGAAGATCAGCTGAGGCATCGGTATGGCAGAGTTTATAAGGAAAGCAAAAATTGTGGTATGACTAGGCAAAGCTAGAAGCATCCTGTTCTGGATTGAATAAAGCCTACCTTTAGACTGATAATGGTTAGTGAGTCGACTTGTAATTTCCTCTTGGATTGTAAATGGCTGAGCCTTGACTGTTGCTGACTTTTGACTTTTTGCTGTTTCATGCTACACATTCAATACCTCTCTCAGCAGTTCCAGGGTCAGTGCGATTCTGTGCGAAAATTCACAGGGCATATAGAATGTGCATTACAAAGCCAAAAGCTAAGATCTTTCATTGTGGATTGTTAAATAAAGACAATTCTACTTGATTATCAGTGTTGGGACTTTTCTGGATGCTCTGCATGCTTCTGCTCCGATCTAATTCCATGGGCCTCTCCAACACTCCAGAGACTCCTCCAGTTTTCCTGACCTGAGGCGGCTCTCCTCCACCACCATGTTCATAATTTATTTCTCTCCTGAACATATTTTATCTCCACCATTCTTCTCTTTTCTGTTCATCGTTATTTAACCATATTATTTAGTTCATGAAGAAAATAGCTACCTTTTGAAATGTTGGGGGTTTTTTTAAATTAAATCTGTACAAAAAAATTATAAAAAGCCACAGCAGCTGCCCTTTCAAGTTACTTTTTAACTCTACATCACCTTGACAACAGGTGAGGTTCATTCAGGCTACACTAGCATTACTTCAGTGAAATCTCTTTTCAGGAAACCCCTGGTGTGTTGGGGGTGGTGGGGTGTATTACTAGCTCAGCTAGTACCCTATAGTGAAAGCTATTCAGAACTGGAATAAAGCTACAGTTCAAGCCAGGGGTGTTAGAATTGAAATTCAGTATGCAAAACTCAAAAAAGGTACTTTGCTCCTGAAGAGGACAGAGAAGGCAGCTGTTACACACCTTAATAACTCCTTAGTCAGTTAGTAACAATTCACAAACCCTTTATCAAAATGCAGCAAATTTCAAGGTAACCTGAATTACATTTTAGGAAGCATAGAGTGTTTAGAAGAGAAAATTACCTTCATCACAGCTGAGCTGCAAGTGCCCTGCAATTCAGGTAACAGAATTGAAAAAGTCATCATCAATTGCTCTGAAATATTAAATTTTCTTTACTTAAGAGTGCAAAAAACCATGTAAAACTTCATGAAATGAGTAAAAAGTTGTACATCTTACAGACATAAAGCACAAGCCGGATAAAGTAGGTACACTTTTGGTAATAGCTGTTTCAGCTTTTTGCAGTGCAGAAATGCACTTTAATTGTAAGAATCTAATGCTGCCTAAGAGGTTATTGTATAAATAATATCTTGGATGAAATTTAAAATGTCCTTAAGTTTCAGGTTCTTCATGAGTATCAAACTCAAAAAGTCTTTCTCAGTTCCATTGAAAAAGACACATTCAAAAGGTTTGAAACATTATACAAAACCAAACAAAAAAACTGTAACAGTGAAATCTATTTCCTACCACCTCCCTTGAATATTTAGCATTTTAAACAACATTCAGAAAGATCACGTTCACATGGAATACACTTTTAAAATTCATGTTTTAATTGCATGTCTTGCTGGGTTTCCATTAGAGAACCCTTTTATCTGAGGTCCTAGTACTTTTCCAAATTGCAACAACGAATACGACAGCACTATTTCCACAAAGGTGTGGGTCACCCAGCAATCAGCTTACAGTCTAGTGAAACAGGACATCTTTTCCTTCTTCTTCTCTGTACTACTTAGTGGAATGAAGCTGCTTCAAAGAAAGGTATATAAAATATCTATACATATGTTTTGTATTACATTTAGGCTTCAAGGGTTTTAAATGTCAAATGCTGCACAAGTTACCATATAAAATTCCTCCAAACAGCTTTTGATTTAATGATTGCATGCACTCTTCCTGCCTTTATAAGTCAGTTTCTGTCCTAATAAAACCTCCTTAGGTAGGCACAAGCCTGCGTGTGGGATTTGAATCTGCCAGTGTCATTAATTTTGTTTATAAATTTCTGTTGGTTTCATCAAACCAAAGTATTTTAGTTGATTCCCCAGCACAGTAGCCAAGTAAAAGGACTGACAGGTTTCAGACGTGGCCCCGGCACCACTGCCTCAGGAGTTTCACCCACTGCCAAACTGCATTTTTGACTGAGGGCAGAGCGATTCAGTGACTACAATATTGCATGCTTCTGCCACTCACTATCCTATTCTCCTTCATAGGCTGCTTCTTCATAAAGAGCTTGTTATTTAGAAGCTTTGAGGTCTGAGCAGGAGGTTGGCTGATGGGCCTGTGTCTGTTCCATTTGATCCCTGCTCAGACCCATCAAATGTCAGTGGGGCTTAATTTCTCCTCCTTAAGAATTCAGGACAGAAAACTGTTTTGTTCTTCTAGGTAGAAAGATTTCCTGTAAATATTAACTTACAATTAACAAATAGTAAATCTTTATTGTTCTCTACTGTTAAGATTCCTCTTCTTCCATTTTCCATTTAGGATTCATCAAAATTATAGTCCAATATGGAGGTAGAGATATAATTCTATTACATCCCACATTCAAAAGTGGTATTTTTCCCAAAATGTATGTTCAATAATTGGTATTAAAATAACATTCCTAGGTAATAGGAATTTATTCAGATAGTCACAAACATCAACATGTCTTTCTAGTTTTAAGTTTCTGTTAGAAAAAAATTTGGCTTATAGATGGAACACAAGAGCTTTTGTATTCCCTTTTTTTCTGAGTCTCCACATATTTTTCCATAACATAATTATTAATCAACTCAACAACATTCCAAATAAAAATTATGCACATTTGAATACTTAATTGGGAGACAATTCATGAAATGCCTCCTTGCAATGTTAGATATGATTATCATAAATCCAGGTGGATAGTATAGAGGACTCTACTGCAGTCTAAAAATAGTCATTAAATGTCTCAGGATTAATGCAAAAAGGGAATACCTTCCCTAGATCCTCTTCTTGCCCTGAAACTAAAATGCTACTTCCTAAAGGATCCAGTGTAATGTGAACCTACATTGTGGAACTATTGAAACTGCTTGAATAGCAAAAAGGACAAATATCCCCATGTGACGCTTCCCTTGTTATATGATCCTGCTTTCAGTAGAGTCTATTCTGCCTATCTGTGGAACATCAGCCCTGTGAGAGAGAAAACACAGGCACATGGGCTGGTTTAAAGGTACAGAAGCAGCCCCATACATGGAGTAGCATGTTACTCTGCCTTCTAGTATCACTTCAGATTTCCTTTATACAAAATAATATCTATCTTATTTCTCTGAAACATTTAGGAATGTGAAAGAAGCCCAAAAGTGTCTGATTATACATTGCACATTCTGTAATTTTTAGTAGACCACTTAGCTGTAAGATTTCATGCAGTTTTATCCCAAAATTAAAATATATTTATCAACATTGATATTAATCCACGTCTAATGCCAATGTCTTCTCAAATGAGCATTTCTATTAGCCACAAAAATCAGACATAGTACAGCATGTACCCAGACATGAAATCTATTGCCCCAACAAAGATTTCTCATTAGTTTATTTCTGTCTTTGGACGCAAGTGAGGAGATTCTCTGCCTTCTGCTCCCTGTAATCTTTCTGCATTAAGAAGAAAGAAGGAAAACATGTATCTTCCCACATGGGAAATAATTGTTTCCTACCTGAAAATACAAGATGAATGTCACTGTAACACAAGCACTTTAAAGTTATTGATCGAGTTTTTCCACATAAAAGTGCATTAAATATAAAATTAAGGTATGCCTTACAATTTCCCGCTAGTAACTGTGTTCTTTTTTCTAATCTCAGGAAACCAATTCTCACACAGCTGTTATTCCCCCATTTATTCTCTACATTTTTACAAGCCTTTCACTGCAGATTAGTTTCAGTGAAGGTCACACAGTGTCTGACACCCAGGGGAGAAAATGTTATTCACAGAAAATTCCTCTGATATCAGATGGGGAAATTGTACAAATGAAAATTTTGGTATAGGTAAAATTGAAACAGCCTGTCGTGTTGGGAAAAAACTTCAAACAACATAGCAGCTCTGCACATGTATGTAGGGACACAGCTCTCTCAGAGAACCATACTGGCTCTTCCAGAGAATTGCTTCATTTACCCAAAATACTTCCTAGTAAAAATATTCCCTATAAGTCAGCAGAATTAAACAAATTTAACATCAGAGATAGCAGAAACCAAGAGAAAACAATTTCATTCTGATACAACAAAAGAAAAACAGATGTATATTTTTCAGCAAGAGGAGGAAATAGGTGGAGAAAAGCTTTCTCCTACATCAAAAGTTAGAAAAAAATCCCTTTTCATAAAGCAGAAATTCCAAATAAGAAATTCTCGGTATACAAAAATGAAAGACAGATATACGCTATTAAAGAAAAAGAAATTTGATCTAGGTTACTAAAGACAAGTAACAAGGTTTGAGGTACAGAAAAAAGAATGCTATCCTTGTACACAATATTGCCTTTCTTCACAGTTATGCTCAGTGATTTATGTGACTCTTTAAAACAGCAATGAACAAGAAAAACATGGCTTGAAACAAATGATATGTTAATAACTGGGTTTCATGGCAGAAGGCCCAAAGGCAAAGCCCTCTAAACCTTTAAAATGTTGCATACCTTGGACATCCTATGATTTAAATTTAAATTACGCTAAAAAATAAACTAAAAAGTCATACTAGTCCAAAGTTTATGTTAAATTGCCAATATTACGATGAACATCCCCAAATTGGAGGGAATACTATACAAAACTTTTCAGATAGTACCTTACATTAAAAAATTCCAATTTTCTTCAGAGTAACATTTTAATAAATATGATCCAGGAGACAGAATGCTTTAGAGGGAATTAAGGAGATGTGATCAGTGACAGATACAATAGTCATTTAGTTACAGCCTCTGCACAGGAGGCTGAAAAAACATGGAACTAATTTCTGATTCAAGTGGACAAAGCCAGAATCCAAGTGCCTAACTCATGCCTTTCCACTAGCTAGTTTTATATCTTATACTGGGTCTTCTAAAGGTTTAAGAAGGCATACTGCTTACCATTGTTTTTGTTATGTAGATTATGTATTCAATAAAGATCAGTGAATAAATAATAGGTTGAAATGTCCATCGATCCACCTGGAAGTTAATGCTCCCTTGATTTCTAAAGGTTTTCAAAATGTTGATTCTGTGGCACAATTTTAGAGGCAGAATTAGGTATTGATTTTTCCTGTGATTTAATCCATTTCAGTGGGTGTAGTAGCTTTTCGTTAGCTCATTGTACCAAGGAAACTTCACACCATTACACATTCTGGTACTGGAGGTCAATGCTGACTTGCTTTGCTCATCTAGTAAGATCTTCCATCTTCAAGTTACAAAAAACTTCACTGGCCCTGAGAAAAAATCCCGAGGAGATAAAGAAAGAATTCCTGTAGGATGGCTGTCTTGCTTGATTATCTAAACCAAACAGTTTTGTTTAATTTCCAGCATCATTAATTCTTTAGAACATGTAAGATAGAATCCCAAGGGAAAATTACTCATAACACTATAAATTGCAAAGGGTTTTTCATAGACTTTTTAGTTTTAGAAGTAGAAAAAGAGTATATTTATTTATTTTTTAACTTAGCTTACCACAGCTGTAGAAATAGACAAAATGTGCAAACCACAGAAGAACAACTAAAAAGGTACGAACATAACATGGATAGACACAAGGAATTATCACTTGACAATTCAAGCAGTATAGAGAAAAATAAAGGGTAATGCAGATTAGCTGGGGAAAGAACTGCTCCCCTTTGTATTTTGCAAGTTTAAACAAGGGCCTGGTTTAATAAATAAAGCATGCTTTAAAACAGCAAGATGGCATCACAAATGAAGTCATGACTGAGATATTCACAACATTTAAACCAGGTTTCTGCTAAGGTCAGAAGTCAAGCAATAAGTAATGTCACTTTCTGGTGTGAAAGGCCTTTTCCCACTTTATTACAAACCCCTCTATTAGGTAAGTGCTGGGTTTATTAATGTAACTTTAAGACAAGACCACAGAAGGTAAGAAAAACAACAAATCACTTTTTCCTCTTTTACAGCTGTGGGTGTTTCAGAAATGATTTTTCAAAAGTATTTGAGTCCCTGTAGCCCAGGAAATACTGATTGTATCTGGCTGCAGGCTTGCTGAACGGACAATGCTGGCCTCAGGCCATCTCTGACTTTGGGCTTGTGTTGGCCTGCCTGGAGTGGTGTTTTGGCCTGGAGGAGCAGCCAAACATGCCGGTGGCTTTAGCTTCAGAGAGGTGTGTGGCATAACATCTGCTGTTGTATCTGGGGTTTGCAGGAGATAGTTAGTGATAACAATCATTTGTTATGTGCAGAGTAACTGTCCCTGACTGCAGCACGGGGAGCAGTGTGTGCCAGGACAGACACACGACTGTAGCAGGAGCCTTGAACCTGGCATCACAGGAGGCTACTGCAGGTACCAGAGCTATAAACTCACCAGTGCTAGTTCCCTGGTTAGCAAAGAAATGCAGCTCTGGGAGATGAGCAAAAGCAGTGTTTGGGACACCAAAGAGAAGAAAGTATGGAACACGTACCATGGATAGCAAATGCTGGTACACCACGGAGCTGTAAACCAAGGAAGAAAGACTAAGGCATGGAGTGTGCTAGCAAAGCACAGAAAAAACCTCAGCTGGGTTATCACATGTGGATGAAGAAATCACCAACATCATACTTCTGGCAAAGAACTTGAAATGCTGCTGCCTTGTCCACTGGCAGCCCAAAGCCATCAATCCCAGGACTTGGGAGAGGAGTGGAAGGAAAGCAATTATAAAAGAAAGAGGTGCATGCTTAGAAGTTTGTGTAACTGTACTTCCTTAAAACTCTCAGTCCTAGCAACACCACAACTGGACTAAGAGTAATGTTTTGATTAGAACTGCTAAGATTTCAGCTAGACTAATAATAAATCCTCGACTTACATATACAATCTGTTACCTACCTTGCACAAAAGAGAAATTTGAGTGAAGCAAATGGGTGGGAGGCTATCCTCCAGAAGAGGAGGACTGGGGAATCCTATCAACGTGTACAACCATCTAGTGGAGGGTAGCAAAAAACAGGGTAACAAACTCTTCTCCATGGTACTCAAAAACAAGAGAAACGGCAACAGGCATGAAAAGAAGTTACAGAAAATTCCCTTCAAATACCAGAAAAAACCCAGGATCTGTGTAAAGTGGATTGTACATCCATAGGTAGTTGTAATTTTTTATTTCTTACGTATTTCTATCTGCTATGAAAAGAAGTTAGTACACTCAAAAATAACAGAAAAACACATTAGAAGAACAATGCTGTGTACCAAAAAAATCAGATATTAGAGTGGGAGAAATAGAATATATATAATACAAAACGTACTAAACATTTGCATTTTGCCAATCTTATTTCTCATTGCCTTTACTTGTGGTCTCTTCTTCCAGTTGTCACAAGACTAATAAGTAGAAAAGAGGCAACCCTAGAAACAGTGAGGGTTCACCCAATGGAGTTGCACCCATATGACGTGCTGTTCTCTGGTAGCATTGCTATACTGCAGAATGTATTTTTGAGGAAGGTTTTCGTTTAATATGCTTGCATAAACATTCCTGTCCCAGCATAAAGAAGAATCACTGGGACTTTTGCCAACTCATGTCTGAACACAGTGTAAAGACTCTCTTTCTCTGGACGTAACAAGTGGCAGCAGTTAAAGAGATATGATAGCTCCTCTGCAGATGAATTAGCACAAATTTTTTAACAGAAGGAAAAACAAGAACATATTGCTTTTTTGCTTTATTTTTAAACGAAGTGACTAGGGCAAGTTCTAATCTCTCCAGCTAGAACATAAGGCCTGTACATGTTTCAGTAAGTTTGATGGGTAGAAATGCTGCCAGCCTGTGAGATTACTCTGTGTAAGTTTCTCTTTGTTTCCTGGCAAATGAAGCAACAAGATGTACTGTGTATAAGTGAATTAATGTGCTTATAAAACTTTAACAATTAGCTTGTGGACACGAGAGCAAATGTACCAGACATATGCCTATGTCAGCTGAGATTTGGTTGATGTCTGTTTTCAAACATGCTTATAGACCAGGCATTTTTTTCTCATGTTGTTATCCGTGAACGTTAGGTTAGACCTTTACAAAGTCATTGGCACACTTCATTAAAAAGCAAAAGGGCATCAGTGGAGTGAGTCTAAGAGAACACAGTAATCTAAGGTGAAGGAAAAACTGACTAAACTTATTGACAAAGTCTCTAGGATGCCAGCTGCAAAAACCAACCCTGGATCTATCAAAGAAGGTTAATTCTAATTGTCAAATAAGGAAGCTTAACTTTTTTTTTTTTTACATGCTGGTATTTAGTAAATAAGAATAGATTTTTACTTTTATTTCAAGATTTTTTCTCATTAATATCCTCTCCAGATGCTTTTTGTTTTCACCATTCTTTCATGCACAGAGTACACACAGAGAGTAATTTAGAAACAACCCAAAAGCCAGGAAGCATATTTGTTTTAAGATAGGATTTTCACTGGAATAATCAACCTAAATGCAGACTTGCCTTTATTTTGGATGTAACTATAAGAAATATCTAGGATTCCCTGACTCTCAGATTTCATTTTAAAAAATTCTTTCNTTACATTAATACTCGTAGGGCTTACTGCTAAGAAAAATGATAGTGTTTCTATGGATTTATTTGAAAAGCAATCTGTGAAAAACCCATATACTTTGTTATGAATCTCCAATTATGTTCAAAGCTGCTTTATATAGAAGGGTTTGTTTCATTACCTGTGGGAGCATTATTTCTTGTCTGTTCTCAGATGAAGCTGCCTTTGGAAAAGTATGAACTGCTAGTCATTAAAATGTATTCCTATTCTTATCTTTATTTTAATTTTGTTTTTCCAGGATCAGCCTGCATGCCCTGAAATTCCTTTTTTACACTCAGATTCTCATAGCTAGCTTATTGTAAAAGCTAGAGACAAAATAATTAGGATTTCTGTGCCTCAGTGCAGAAACAAGGATGCATTGTTTACAAAGAACTATGAAATTCAAAAAAAAAACAAACCCAAACTATCCTCAATTTTTCATAGGAAGCTCCCATAATAAAACCACCAGTTACCCAGGAGTCGCTGACAAGCAAGTAGAACAGATCTTAGTCTTTTTTCTCCAAGTGGTTTTCTTTATGTCCCAAGGAAGATACTGCATCTGCCAGCCTTCCTCATACAACCTTTCTCCTGGGGTGAAATGTTCTTTTTCTTTCTTGTAAGGAAATAAGCAGGGTTCACCTTACCCAGCTCTTTCAGCACAATTAAGAATGAACTTTTTTACAACAGTGCAATACAAATTATTTTATTAAAATAAATGATTTTTCCAAATAAAAATAAATATCCCATACTTGCAAGGGGAGCTGGGTCATAACCACATCTCTTGCCCATTCCTAGAAGAGACTTTTCTGTAGCCCGAGGAGGACAGAATTACAGCCAGCTGCTACAACAGCCCAAATCCAATGGAGCGATGCTGAAGCAGAAGTGATACAGACAGACATTCCTCTTGTTTAAATTGCTTTCATTGCTGGATCTGGTGTATGTGGCATTGGATCTGTCAGGCATGTGCAGGATTATAGCCATGTCTGTGGGAATTCCAGGGGTTGGCAATTCATCAGACCTTTACTTATATGGAATTACTATTTGCCACTTGCTTAGTCCTTAGATGATAATTCTAAAAGAGAAGAGCTCATTATGGAAGAGGGCCTGTAGAAAATTTGACCTTTTAACTGGTCAAATGAAGATTGAATGTAATTTAATTAACAGAATTAATTAATTAAACAGAAATTTAATTCCTGTTTAAATATGAAATACATGACAGGGTGGATATGAAGACTCAGACTGTAGATGGATTATAAGGACAGTGTGGCGCACTAAGTCTACAATATTTTGCAGTGTAGGGGACTGAGTGTTTCCTTTATTTCACTTTAGATTAAAGACCTATCGGGAGTAAAGACCACAGACAAGTGTTTATAATTTTAAGAAAGATAGCATACTTGTGATTGAAATCTTTCTACTAATAAAAGGAACTGTCTGCCAGCCTTTAGCAATGAGCCTTACTGTATTTTCCATTTTTCACTTTTTGCTTTTCTGTGTTTTGCCTCTTCTAAACTGCAAGAATATATGACATCAAATGGATGATGATGTATTTTCTTCTCACAGATACTCTGAGTGCAAAACAGTTGTCTGTGGTTGGGGTGGATTAACTGAATGGACAGGGAAATTCAAATAATGATGCAATTACAGCTACATAGAGACTACATATATTTTAATTTCTCTGGATTGATTATGACTCTCAGTCCACAGAAACTGACTGTAGATGAAGTGTTTGGTTCTGAAATACAGATGAAAGCAGAAAGAATTTTTTAAAATGAAATCTGAGAGTCAGGGAATCCTAGATATTTCTTATAGTTACATCCAAAATAAAGGCAAGTCTGCATTTAGGTTGATTATTCCAGTGAAAATCCTATCTTAAAACAAATATGCTTCCTGGCTTTTGGGTTGTTTCTAAATTACTCTCTGTGTGTACTCTGTGCATGAAAGAATGGTGAAAACAAAAAGCATCTGGAGAGGATATTAATGAGAAAAAATCTTGAAATAAAAGTAAAAATCTATTCTTATTTACTAAATACCAGCATGTAAAAAAAAAAAAAGTTAAGCTTCCTTATTTGACAATTAGAATTAACCTTCTTTGATAGATCCAGGGTTGGTTTTTGCAGCTGGCATCCTAGAGACTTTGTCAATAAGTTTAGTCAGTTTTTCCTTCACCTTAGATTACTGTGTTCTCTTAGACTCACTCCACTGATGCCCTTTTGCTTTTTAATGAAGTGTGCCAATGACTTTGTAAAGGTCTAACCTAACGTTCACGGATAACAACATGAGAAAAAAATGCCTGGTCTATAAGCATGTTTGAAAACAGACATCAACCAAATCTCAGCTGACATAGGCATATGTCTGGTACATTTGCTCTCGTGTCCACAAGCTAATTGTTAAAGTTTTATAAGCACATTAATTCACTTATACACAGTACATCTTGTTGCTTCATTTGCCAGGAAACAAAGAGAAACTTACACAGAGTAATCTCACAGGCTGGCAGCATTTCTACCCATCAAACTTACTGAAACATGTACAGGCCTTATGTTCTAGCTGGAGAGATTAGAACTTGCCCTAGTCACTTCGTTTAAAAATAAAGCAAAAAAGCAATA